>CM039505.1:45280571-45340273 GCA_022432975.1 Begonia masoniana
CTAGAAAAACAGCCTCACCTGCCTAAATATTTCATGAGGAGCAAGGTTGTAAGTAAAGAGGTAGCCCTGGATGAAACTACCTGAATCATCCTTCGAACACTCAACATATCAATATTGAAGGGGGCCTTTGAGTAAGTCCAACAAAAAAAGTTCATGTCACTTCACCTCTTATGATGACCACCCTTAGGGACTTTGTCCCTCATCTGATTAAATAAACCTGCCCTTGCGGCAGGTGTTTGCCCTTAAGATGATAGTAGCACCACCGGTTTCAATAAATCAAATAAGTTATTAAACGGTGGTATATCATTTTTATGGTTAAAATTTAGTGAAATGTTGATTAGTTGTAAATGGCTAAGCAGGTCAAGATGGTATGGAATTATATTGTGGATAAGGTATTTCAGGAAGGTTTTCGTGAGGATTTAGCCGCCACTGTTTTTATTACTCTTACCTCTCCGCTCAAGCACTACCTCTGGCGATTTTTCCCCTCCCGGTTTTCCCCACAAGGTGAGTTTGAATCAACTCTTGCCGTTCTAGTGCAAGGTAAATGAAAAACGTAAATATCTATTAACTAAAGGTTAACCTAAACACTTACAGTTGTTGAAGTACTTCCATGCAACGATTGGCACTGATGAGTAATCTTTTGAACGGTTTAACTGAATGTCTCTGATACCATACTGTAACGCCCCGAATTTTTATAACCCGATTCGTTACTCAAAGCTCGAACATAACTAAGAAACTTTGGACTAAATTTAAAATTTCACTCAAAAGTCTGAACTTGACGTTTTTTTTTTTTCTAAAACTTCAAAACGTTTAAATACTTGCAGCGGAAATCATTTGAACAAAAATAGAGTTAAACAAAACTGAAGAACAATGTTTGAATAATTAATTGAGATATTAGGAAACATTCGGCCAAAAGAAATAAGGTTTAAATCGTGAAACACTTTGAAAATTGCAAAAGTCAAACTCATCTGCCGTTGAACAAAGTCAACAAGAGGGCAGAAATAAAACTGAAGGATCTCTACCGATGACGTCAGCCAGAGGATCATTCTTCCTGCCTCAGTAGATCGCAAAGCGACAAGTTTTGCCACTACATCTACCGATGACGTCAGCCGGATGATTCGTTCATCCAGCCTCTACCGATCACAAGACGACAAAAGACTTTACTCACAAAGCAAAACAAACAGAATACATTGACCGGTGACTAAACGACAAAAACTTCAACTACATCATCCGGTAAGCTTAACGCACGACATCCACCGATCACTAAACGACAAGATTTCTACTACATCATCCGGTAAGCTTAACACACGACATCCACCGATCACTAAACGACAAGATTCTACTACATCATCCGGTGACATCAGCCGGATGATTTCCTTCATCCGATCGACTAACCTCACATCCACCGGTGACGTCAGCCGAATGACTTCCTTCATCCGATCGACTAACCTCACATCCACCGGCGAACTTCATTCACCTATGATGGAACTTACAAACTTCACTCAAAGCATTCAAAACAACCTGACCCCAAATAACATTTGACATTCAACAAACAACCATTAACAAAAGAACAACATCTGTATCCTCGACATAACTTTGAAGATGATAAACTCCAACTACATTTAAATCACGTTTTCTTTGGCAGAGGAGAAATTCCCAAGGGTATCAAAACATCAAATAACTACTAAGACTTCACTCACAAACAAGTGTTAAAGCCAACAGAGTACTTTTATCAGAAAGTCTGAAGGGAATGTATTCGAAAACATTAAAATCACTTCTGTCATTAGAAAACTCAACATACTTAAATCAAATCATAGCTCACTGAATCTTCACTTCTTCAGACACCAGTTAATCCGCCTCATCAGTATACCAAATCGAGGCAAAGAAGTGCTCCTCCAACTTCACCTATTCTTCAGCGAACTCAGTAAACACACCTGCAGTCACTTCTTCACCTACATCACAAAACTCATCTATTAGCCTAATGCTAAGTAAGTAAAGCAGTAATGAAATGAAATGCTGATATCTGAATTCCTAAACATGCAATTTCTACTTTCTCATCTCAGTTATTCATTCATCGTTTCTGTTCAGATCCCCCTGTGAAATTGGGAGTTGGATCAACTCTCCCAAAGTATAAATATCCACTGACTCATTAAGGGGCAGATTAATTCTCTTAACAGTAATCTGATTCACATAGCTGTTTTCGATCCCCCTGTTCGATGGGAAGTGGATCAAATTTCCCAAAGTCTAAATATCCACTGTCTCATTAAGAGGCAGATTAATTCCCTTAACAGTAAATCTGTTTCACATAGTTGTTTCATTATGTTCATTCCTTACCATGCCAATATGCATTCAAATTTATACTTTTAAAACATGATGCATAACATACGGACACATTCAAATAAACATATTCCTAATGTTTTGTGATGTAGGCCCGAAGGCGCAAGAAAACTTCACTTACCTGGTCTCTTGGAAATTGCTCGGTTTCAACTACTTTGGAAGCCCTGTTCACCTAATGTCATAAACAAAATACCATTCAGATCTTCACTAAACCTCATCCTACACCATTCACAAACCTAAGGAGCTAGTTTAGAAGTTCGGATCATCGCACATTCTCGATTCAACACTAACCCGAACTCAACTCACTCACAGCATTCTCAAAAATACACTCATTGCACTCTCTCTGCTATCTGGCCACTAAATCTCGAGAAAACGAAGGGAAAACTTACCTAGTTTGAGGAAATGGAGATCGGAGGGGAAAATCGCCTGGAGCTCTGATGAGCTTGAGCTGAATACCGAGAAAGAAAATGGAGGAACAGTGGCGGCTAAACCTCATTAAACCTTTCCTTAAATACGTTATCCATAATAAATTTTAATTTACCATTTTATCCTTACTCATTCACTTATTAACCTAATCACTAAATCACTCAAATTTCAATTTTCTAAAATGGAAAAGGTAAATCAGTTAATAGAAACCGGGTGTTACATTCTTCTAGACTCTCTGTCTATCCTGGAAGTACAAAAATGTATAGAGATCTTAAATAACATTATTGGTGGCCAACTATGAAAAACAGTGTGGCCGAGTACGTAGGATTGTGTTTAGTTTGCCAACAAGTTAAAGATGAACATCAGAGGCCTGCAGGAGCATTACAACCATTACCAGTTCCCGAATGGAAATGGGAACAAATAACGATGGACTTTGTGGTAGGATTGCCTAGGACAGCAAAGGGACATGATGCAATTTGAGTGATAGTAGATCGTCTAACCAAATCCGCCCATTTTCTGCCCATAAAGATAATCTACTCGATGGACCAACTAGCTGAATTGTATGTGCATGAGATTGTTAGACTGCATGGAGTTCCAAGCACTATAGTTTTTGACCGAGACTCTAGATTTACGTCGAAGTTTTGGAAGAGTCTACATAAGGCTATGGGTACACAGCTCAACTTTAATACAGCTTTTCACCCTCAAACAGATGGACAATCCGAGAGAACTATTCAGACATTAGAAGATATGCTTCCCGCGTGCATATTAGATTTTCAGAGTTCTTGGAGTAAATATTTATCATTGGTGGAGTTTTCTTATAATAACAGTTTTCAGGCTACAATATGTATGGCACCGGATGAGGCATTGTATGGACGAAAATGCAGATCTCCTTTGTATTGGGATGAAGTTGGTGAAGCGCGATTGATTAGTCCTGATTTTGTGCAGCAAACAGTGGAGAAGATTGCCCTCATACGACAGAGAATCTTAACAGCTCAAAGCCGACATAAAAGCTATGCCAATAGAAGACGTAGAGAATTAGAATTTGAAGTTGATGATGAAGTTTTTCTTAAGGTATCACCACTCAAGGGAGTTGTGAGATTTGAAAAGAGAGGCAACTTGAACCCCAGATATATTGGACCATTCACCGTCTTGAAGAGGATTGAGAAGACAGCTTACCAGTTACGGTTACCAACCTCTATGGAAGGAATCCATAATGTGTTCCACGTTTTCATGTTGAAGAAGTGTATACGGGATCCATCTCAGATTGTGGAACAACAGAACATTGAAGTTCATCCTACCCTTACCTATGAGGAGAAACCTGTAGAAATTTTGGACTATGCAACAAAAGTGCTACGTAATAAGGAAGTTCAGCTAGTGAAGGTGTTATGGCGTAACCAGAGCATAGAGGAGACAACTTGGGAGCGCCAACAGGACATAATGGACCAACATCCAGAATTATTCAGGTATTGAATTTTGAGGACAAAATTCTTTTAAGGATGGTAGATTGTAACACCCGGTTCCATTGAATCGATTTTACCTTGTCAACTATTAGTGTACACTTTATGGATGAAATTGAGAGAATTATTGATTAGGTTAATGAATGACTAAGTAAGGGTATAATGGTAATTTGAGATTTATAGTGGATAACGTATTTAAGGGAGGGTTTAATGAGGTTTAACCGCCACTGTTTTCTCATTTCCCTTTCTCGGTATTCAGCTCAAGCTCAGCAGAGCTCTCCAGGCAATTTTCCTCTCCGATTTCCATTCCTCAACCTAGGTGAGTTTTCTTGAGTTTTAGTGGCTAGATAGCAGAGATAGTACAATGTGTGTTTTGGGAATGCTGTGAATGAGAGTAGGTTCGGGTTTAGGTGATAAACCGAGAATGCACGATTAATAGAGTTCCAAGTTAGCTTCCTTAGGTTTCTGAATGGTTTAGAATGAGTTATAGTGAAGATTGAATTAACACTCTGTTTATGATTTTAGGTGACCAAAATCCCGAGATAGCCTGCAACCCAACTTTTCCCAGGAAGTCAGGTAAGTGGAGTATGTGTGTGCCTTCGGGCCTACATCACAAAACAGTAGGTTTATGCATGTTTGAATGTTTTCTGTATGTCATGCATCATGTTTTTGGAAAGAATACGAAAATGAATTTACATGTAAAGGCATGGTAATGCATGAACAGATTGTAATAGACTAGGTATTAAGGGAACTAATCCGCCCCTTAACTTATGAAGAGGATTTATAACTTTGGAAAAATTGATCCGCTTCCCAATGGAATTTAGGATCAGATCAGCTGTTAAGGGAACTAATCCGCCCCTTAATTTATGAAGAGGATGTATGACTTTGGGAAAATTGATCCAATTCTCAATGGAACCGAGGGATCAGATCAGAGAAAGAACATGAATGCAACTGAGATGTGAGAGTAGCAATTGCATGACTAGGATTTATGTTTCAGCATATCATTTCATTATTGCTCTACTTACTTAGCATTAGGCTAATAGATGAGTTTTGTGATGTAGGTGAAGAAGCCTCAGAAGGTGCGTTCTCTGAGCATGTTGAGGACTAGGCTGGTTGGGGGAGCACTTCAATGCCACGGTTTGGTGTTCTGATGAGGCCGTTTAACTATTGTCTATATATGAAGTTTCAGTGGTTAAGTGTTTTGTGGAAGTGTTTAGAGGGTTTTAATAACATTAGTAGTTTTGATGTTTTTAACAACTTTATGGTTTTCTTGTTCTGAGTATGAAAAACATGATTTGGTTTAGAGGTAGTTGCTTTGCTGGATATTTTTAGAAAGTTGTGAACTTATGATGTTTTGAACGATTTTCAGTAAAATGTACAAGCTCTTTTGGTAGTCGAAGTTTTTCTTTGTTTAGAGTGAAAATGGTTGATATGCTGTTATCTTGAGTGTTATTGTCGAACGGTGGATGTAGTCCACCGGTGGATGTTGAGCATTTTTGTCTATCGGTAGATGTAGTCTACCGGTGGATGTGAGCGTAGGAGGGAGTATTAGGTTTTGTCGTTTTGTGACCGGTGGATGTGAGTAGTAGACTTTGTCGTTTTGTGACCGGTGGATGTGAGCGTAGAAGGGAGTATTAGGTTTTGTCGTTTTGTCTATCGGTGGATGTGAGTAATAGATTTTGTCGTCTTGTGTTTGGTGGATGTTAGGTGTTACTGTTTACCGGTAGATGTAGTCTATCGGTGAATGTCGAGTGCTATTATCTATCGGTGGATGTAGTCTACTGGTAGATGTTGGATGAAGGAGTCGAATGTTACTGTTAAGCGGTGGACATGAGAGATAGATGTGAGGAATCGATGTGTAGTTCGGCAAATGCGAGCGGTGGACGTGAGCGGTGGACGCGAGAAGTCGACGTGTCGTTTCGGCTGACGCGGTTTAGCGGTAGAGGTCTTGTTTCTGCTTTCGCCACTGGCACTGTTTGGCGGTGGGTGTCTCTTATTTTATGTCTATCGCTAGAACTATTTAGCGGTAGAGGTGTCTGTTTTCTTTTGTTCTCTTTTCAACCAACAGTCTTTAATGTTTTAATTAATTAGTAAATGTTGTTTTATACAAATGTTTTTCCACTGCAAGTTTTTACGTTTAAGGATCAAATTTTGACCGTCGAGTGAAATTTTAAGATTTTCTCAAAATTTCATAGTGTGTTTCAGTATTATGAGTAACGAACCGGGTTCAGAAAACCCAGGGCGTTACAGTTGTAGACGAATTATCGTTCAAAGTCGTGGACGAGAACATCGTCCAAAGTCGTAAGCAAAAACAATCGTCCATTCTGTGGACAAGAATAGTCGTCCAAACTGTAAGTGAAAATAGTCATCCAAAGTTGAAGGCAAAGTAGTAGTCCAAAGCTGGGGTCAATAAAGTCACGTGGGCCGAGGACGATAAAGTCACGTGGCCTATGGACAATAAATTTAAGTAAGCCTATGGACGTTAGTCTGTGGACGATGGGTTTATGTAACCCGTGGATGATGAAGTCACGTGGACCAGGGACGTTAAAGTCACGTGGTCTGTGGACGATAAGTCTAAGTAAGACTGCGGACGACAATCCGTAGAAAATAAGTCTATGTAGCCATGGACGACGAGGAACAGTTGTCCAAAGTTGTCGTCCAGAGTGTTGTCGAAACGGTGTCATTCAAATTGACGTAGTCTGGTCGACGTAGTTTGTTCGATGTAGAGCCTGGATGATGTAGTTTGAGCGATGAGTTCGGGTGACAGTTTCTGTGGACGACAGATTACCTAGTAGTGTCGAACTGACTGCAGATGTCACAGAGAGATTTTAAACGATTTTGAACCCAAAGATTTTCTAGCCTGTTTTCATAATGACTCTGTTTTACATAAATGTCTTATATCGATGGATAAAGTTTTATTTTTATTTTATTTTCTAGTTCAGTTTAGTGAGTGTGAGTAGCGAACCGGGTTGATTAATTCGGGGCGTTACATAAGTAGTAGGAGATATTTGGTAAACTTGAACTCACAAATTAATGAACTAACACTAAGATCTAGTTTTGAACAACTTAGATTTCAAAATTTAACATTAAGATAAAAATTAGTGGAAAAATTTGAGTTACTGTGATCAAAACTTTGAGGAAAAAAAAAACTTATAGAGAAAAGTTATAGAGTTTAAAGTTTATAACAAATTTGTTCGAAGAACTATAGAGATGAGAAAGTAGTAGAAAACTTACTAAATTTTAAGGATATAGTTAGTAAAAATAAAAAAATAAAAAAAAATAAAAATATTGATGTCTTTAAATTTTGAGAAAGTATTAATGTTGGATTCTATTTGACAAATTTTTAGAATATAATTAATTAGATTGAAGTTGAGGATTTATGATAAGAATTTTGCTTTCTAAGTATTTGGTGTTGCTCGATTGAGGAAATATGGAGGTTAGACTTTTTTTAAAGAATTAATATATCATGAGGAATATAGTCTATTAAAGAAAATTTAACTTGAAATGATTATTGTTATGGTGATTTATGAAAGTTACATTTGATGGAACAATTATTAAACTTTTGAGGATATTGAATTAGAAAATTGAGGATTATAATAAATTTTGTTTGAGGAGAAATAGAAATAGAGTGAAATTAGATGACTTTAAAAATTGAGGTTATAATTGAGTAAATTTGTAACACCCGGCATTTTGCCTATGTAATAATTCCCCGAATATGTAAGCGGAATTTCTCCGATATTAATGCAATGATTGTTTTTAATAAAATTGTCGACGTGTTTAATCGAACGAGGGTGATTCGTGAGACCGAATCGATTAACTAAATAATGTTTTAGTTAAAAACCAATGGAAGGGCAAATTAGGAAGAAATTAAGGTTGGTGGGAGAAATCAAATGGATGATTGACACTTGGCAAACTTGTGGAAGAAGACAAGCCATGTATCTCATTTCCTTCTCTTCCTCCTACGTGAGACATTTTCCCTCTCTGCTCTCTCTCATTTTCCTCTCTGCTTCTCTCTTTCGGTTAAAGAAAACCAACGCAAGGAGTTTCTTCCTTCTCTGATTTTCCTCCTGCTTTTCGATCTAAGGTAATCATCTTAGATAGAAAACGATTTTTTTTGTTTATTCATTTGCTAGTTTCGTGATGTTTAGGGTTAATGTCCGTTTATGCATGCTATAGGTTCGCGAACCAACGTTGTTGTGCGCGCATAGCTTGCTGCATTTCGGACAACAGGTAAATTCATACGTTTAGGTTTGGCCCTTAAGGCCCTACAACACGGAGGTACTAGGTTTATGTTGTCGGGATTTCTGTTGGGTAGTTAAACCATAGGTTATGTTTAGGTTAAGTGTATTCTGTTTTATATTCTGCTTATTCTGCTTATTATTCTGTCGCCTGTCTATGAATGTTCATGCATACACGTTTTCTCTGAAAGTCATGAAAATGATTTCTGTACACGGTTTGAAGTTAAGTAAGATAAAACCTGTAATGAAATGTATGGTTAAGTGTGGATGAGGACTGGCATCCTGTCATGTACTCCTGTTATGTCCTGTTGTGGCATGTACTCCTGTTGCGCCAGCTCCTCTGCCCACTTATACCTTCCTGTCCAGTGAAATGTAATGTAATGAAATGTAATGTTCATGTATTTGAAAATGTTCATGCATAGCATATGCACACTGCATTCTAGTATGTCCTTACTGAGCTCTAGGCTCATAGATGAACTTCATGTTGTAGATACGGATACTCCAAATGAGGACCTTGTGCCTCAAAATGACGAGGTAATGTAGTTGATGGATAGAGCTCACGGGGTTTGGCTGCTGCAGTCAGACAAGATGTATTCCTGTGAGCGTGTATTTTTGAAAGTTAAGTCGAGTCCTGTCTAGACTTTGTGTTTTGTTTTAAAACTTCTGTTTTGGTGAATTTGAAATGTATGTCAAGTTTCTGTAGAACTTTTGGAAATCTGTATTGATATTCAAAACCTCTGTATTTGACAGTTGAATTACATTCTGAAGTATTCTGGAATTGTTGGAATATTTTTCTGTTGGCCTGTGCATGGATGGTTTCTGGTTTTAGAGCTATCCATGTAATTTGATTTTTCTTAAGTTTCTGCTGTGGTTTACTGTTATGTTTGAAAAATCATATTTTGAATCGGTTTTGAAGGTTTGAAACGTTTATGTTTTTATGCTCTCTGTTTGTTTGTCTTTCTGTTAAATGTTGACAAATTCTGCCTTTAAAACTATGTTTTCCAATTGCATCCTCCGTTGTTTTAAAATTTCATCTTCCGGTCACCGTTCACATTTTTCATCTTCCGGTCACTGTTCACAAATTTCATCTTCCGGTCACTGTTCACAAATTTCATCTTCCGGTCACTGTTCACATTTTACATCCTCCGATCACTGTTCACATTTTCATCTTCCGATCACTGTTCATTTTTGTTTATTATATTTTCTGCCAACATCTTCCGCCCCGGTTTATTTACTTTTGTTTTCATTTCTTTCTGCTATTCTTCTGTTATCCAGTCTCTTCTGTTTTCTTCCCTCATTCATTCTGCCTTCTGAATTTAACTGCTTTTTCGTTTTACTTTGAAATCCAGAGAACGTATTCTCCCTCTGAAAAGTTTTAAGGGTTTGTTTTAAAAGCTCGGTCTGTTATGTTCAAAAAAAAATATGTGCCCGTTTTCTGTCATATGTCCCGGGGTGATGGCTCTCGGACCCCGATCGGGTCCGGGGCTGTCACAAAATTAAAGTCAATGAATCTATGAACGATCAAGTGTTAAAGTGTGTAGTTTAGGATGATTCAATTTGATGACATAGGAATTAGATAGTACTTGATAAATAATCGAGGTTATAGCTGATCAAATTGAATACAGCAAACGCAATTATGAGAATTATATTCGAGTAAATGGTTAGAGTGATCATTCTTTGGGGAACTAAAGAGATTAAATCCTAGTCAATGAATTATTAAATTTTGAAGATATTGTTTATCAAAATGAAATCAAGGTCTTTAAATAATAATTTAAAATTTTGATAATGTAGTTGATTGGAGTGAACTCGAGGATATATAGAGAGATCATTATTTCTGAAAGTATGAGGATTATATTGATCGTCATTAATAATTATTTTTTGACGATATAATTGATAGAAGATATAATTGAGGTTTTAAATATGAAATTTATATCTAGATATTTAATTTAAATAAACATTGCTCGAAGAATTCTGAAGTTTATACTTTCCTTAGGAAATTATTAAATTTTGAGGATATTTTGATGATGTAGTTGATCGAAATGATATTGAGGTTTATAGGTGTGACATTTATATTTCTAATATTTAACTAAAAACTTTTATTGTTCCAGGAAATACGTGAGTTTAGATTTTATTTGAGCATTATTCAATTCTTGATAATATAGTTGACTAAATAAAAGCCAATTTGAGGATCTTAAGAATAATATCCATATTTGAATATATAAATTAGAATAATTATTGTTCAAGAAAAACATGAATATTAGATTTTATTAAATAAATTGGACATTAGGTCGGAATTAAGATTGAAGGAAAACGAATATTTAGAATTGACAACCTTTGCATTTACATTAATATATTGGAGATGGAGGTTTAACAATAGGTATGAATGAGATTTAATTTGATGAAATAGAGGAACTTGAAACTTTAGATGAGAATAAAAATATATAGAAAGACACAAAGACATTTATAATTTAGAGTAGCACAATGAAAGCATAATAAGCCTTAACTTACAAATTCGAGGATAACATAAGGTTGGACTTAAGTACTATTAAATCTATAATAAACTATAAATGAGCTAATATGATATATTAAAATTTCTAGATGTTAATTTAAATATAATGGTCAAATATATAAAACTATTTTAAATTTCAAGGACGAAATTCTTTGAAGGGAGGTAGATAGTAACATCTTCAAATTTTAAAATGAAATTTTGAAATTTAAATTAAAATAAAATGTTAAATATTTCAACTAATCAATGATAGATGAATCTTTCAAATTTAATAAATTAATAAATTATCCCTAAATAATGAAAGATTTTCTCTGAGATTATGCCAATTTGTTGAAAAATCAAAAATCACTCATCTTCGTCTCAAATATTATCTCTTTCTCCATCAAAAACCTAATCTAAGATTTGATTCCTAAAAATCCCTAAGATATCGATTCAATATGAATCTAGCCTGAATTCAGTCCAAAAACACTAACAGCAGAGGGCATTTCTGGAAACCCGATTGGGAATCGAATTTTCCAGGTCTGTAAAATCGTTTGAACCCGAATTTTGGGGAAACAACAATCAATGAACCTAGTCTAAAAATCATCCATATTCAGAGGAAGTTTGGATTTCCAACCAAGAAAATCTCTGGAAATCCGATTTGGAATCAGATTTATCAGTTGTAAATCCAACTTGAACTCGGATTTATCGGAAAGGTTTGTTACAAACCTCTCCTATAAATAGAGGGGTTTGGGTGGAGGAATCTCACACCACCGCTCTCCCTCTCGAGTTCTTCAGAAAGAAAAAGAAGAAGAAGAAGAACTTACCTCAGTTTTCCAAAAGCAGCGAGCTCCGACCACCGCTCAGCCTGCGACGAAGCTCCCTTGACCTCCGTCAACGAACCATCAGAGTAAGACTCTCTGTCTCTCTTTGTTTTCCCTCTGTCGCTCGCTCGATCGCTCTCTGTTTCTCACTCTCCCTCGCTAATGCTCTCCCTCTTACTCTCTGCAGAAATCGTGAAGAAGACATTGGTTCAGTTTTAAAGAAAAACTAAACCGATTCACTTATTGCATTCCTGACCAAACCGGACCAGCAATGAACCAAACTGACCCGACCCGGCACTGTTCACCCGACTCGAACCGAACCGGTACTGTTCACCGACCCAAAACTGAACCGGCACTGTTCACCCGACTCGACCCGATACTATTCACCCGCACTGGACCCAAACCAAATTTCTACCCGAATCAAACCGGACCGATTGAAGATTTACCCGGTAAGAAATTTCTGCCCAAATTCTTATAAAATTGGAATAATTTAAGTGGGATTTTAACATTTATATCTGAATTATCTAGGAAAAATTTAGGTGCCGTCCGATTCAATTCAAATCAATTCAACCGATCCGATCCGACCTGATAACGTAAAGTAAGGAATTTCTGCTCAAATTACTTTGATATTGGATTTATTAAGTAGGATTTTAATACCAAAGATTTTATTTGAGCAGGATATTATTTTGGAATTTTTGGAATATCACAAAAACACTTATTGCTCGGAATCCAAATAAGTCCAAATACAACGTTTTGGCTACGGCCCTACATCATAGAATATATGTTATTTTCTTTATTACTATTTTATTTTATCACACGTTTTCGATGGTTGAGCACATATGTTAGAGTATCAACATAGAATTATTTAAAAGATAAAATGGGTATGATATTTGCATGTTTATGAAAATGATGGAATTGACGGAAAATGTGATAGCAAAAGCCTGAACGACAGTGAGATGGTGAGCTTGAACATATGTAATGACGTGATAGCAAAAGCCTGACCGACAGTGAGATGGTGAACTTAGGGTTTTTAAAAATTAAGGTTTCAAATTAAGAATTTTTAAATTGGGGCGTTACACTTACCACCGAAACAAAGGATGGCGTGCACATGTAATGACCAAATTGATGAACGCACATGCAAGGACCAACTCGATGAATATACTTACAAGGACCAGCTAAAAGATCACCCTTGAAAGAGGCCTGCTGGATGAATTACACAAGGATGGGCTTGGACCACTCATGCACGGAAAGCTGGCCTAACCTTTGTCACAATCATCAACGGAGCGCGTGAGATGGATCGCACGACCAAACACCAAGCACGCGAGATGGATCATACAGCAGAGCATAATAGAAGATGTTTTTTCATTTTCCTCCAACCATTTGAACTCACTCCAACTCAGCCATGCTCCAGCTGGATCTAGAGACCAATGAGAGGATTTCATGCAAACCAAAACTCATCATCACATCGGTTGCTGAAGAAGGAGCACACACACTTGTATGGCCAATCCCTTCCAACAGCTACTTCTATATTTGGTCGATCTTTTCCTTTTTTGTTTGGCTGAATCCTGAGCCAACCCTAGGACATATTTAAACATTGTTTGAGGATTGTATCAGGTGTTTTGGGTGAAATAAAATCATTCTTTTTTCTCTCAAAACCTAGAAAAGTTTCGGCTGCCTAGTTTGAATCCTCGTTGTGTAACATCCAAGCGGAGTGACCCTCCATTGTCTCCAAGTTTTTTAATTGCTTGTGGACTCTTATAGACACATTTTCTCTCATTCCTTTTGAGGTTGGAACCATAGTAGGGAGGTGGTAAACTTGGCCTTGAGCTGGAGTATTCATTCTCGTAGGGATCTTCATCTGAAGGTACTAGAAGTGACCTATCGGACCAGCTAGGGTTGTTGATGTACAACTCTCTCATCTGAGCGAGTTTTCCTCTGAAAATTTAAGGGACTGCCTCTCACACGTTGTAACACCTGGTTCTATCGAACTAGTTCTCTATTCTTTTTAAATTAATGGCACACTTTAAAAGACAATAATAAAAGTAGGGTTAATGGATGACTAGGCAAGGACATAAGGGTAATTAGAAATTTAAAAGTGGATAACGTATTTAAGGAGAGAGGTTTGGGTTTAATGCACTGTAGCCGCCACTATTCTGTTTATCATTCCTCTTTTGGCCTTCAGCTCTCCAGCAGAACCCTTTTGGCGATTCTCTTGCTCGATTCTCTTTCAACCTAGTTAAGTTTTCCTCGTTTTTCTTGTATTTTACCAGTTAGGTAACTGAGGGAGTACAATGTGAGAAATTTCAAGGATGCTGTGATTGAGAGTAGGTTCGGGTTTTGGTGATAAATAGGAATGCACAAGTAGCAGGGTTTCAAACTGGTTTCCTCAAACTTCTGATTGATTCTTGGTGAAGATTAGTGAAGGTTTGATTAATGTACTATTATGATTTTATGTGAGCAAGCTTCTAAAGTAGCTTACAGCCGAGCGATTTTCAGGAGACCAGGTAGTTGAAGTATGCTTGTGTCTTCGGGCCTACATCACAAAATAGTAGGATTGTGTATGCTTGAATGTGTTTGTATGTCATGCATCATGTTTTGAAAGTATGCGAAAATGAATTTACATGAAATGGCATGGTAAGGAATGAACAGACTGTAACAGTTGTTAAGGGAACTAATCCGCCCCTTAATCAAGAGAGATGATGTATGACTTTGGGAGAAGTGATCCAAATCCCAATTTCACAGGGGGATCTGAACAGTTGTTAAGGGAACTAATCCGCCCCTTAATCAAGAGAGAGGATGTATGACTTTGGGAGAAGTGATCCAACTCCCAATTTCACAGGGGGATCAGATCAGAAACGAATGCATATGCAACTGAGATGAGAAAGTAGAAACTGCATGTTTAGGAATTTATGCTTCAGCATTTCATTTCATTACTGCTTTACATACTTAGCATTAGGCTAATAGATGAGTTTTGTGATGTAGGTGAAGAAGTGACTGCAGGTGTGTTTTCTGAGCATGTTGAGGAATAGGCTAGTTGGGGGAGCACATTCATGCCTCGACTTGGCGAACTGATGGGGCGGTTTAACTGGTGTCAGTAGATGAGAAGGTTTAGTGAACCATGATTCAATTTAAATATATTGAGAGTTTTAGTGACAGTAGTAGTTTTGATGTTCTGAATACAATTTGAGACTTTTCCTGATAATGATACTCTGTTAGTTTTTAATAGTAGTTTTTTCCAAATTTTGGAGTAGTATATGAATTCAAGTAGTTTTGAACGGTTTTAGTAAAATGCTCAAGTTCTTTGGTAGTCGGAGTTTTCTTTGTTTATAGTAAAATTGTTGCTATGCTGTTTTCGTTGAGTATTTTTGATCTATCGGTAGATGATGTCTATCGGCAGATGTTGAGTATTTTTGATCCATCGGTAGATTATGTCTATCGGTAGAAGTCGAGAGTTTTTTCTATCGGTGGATATAGTCCATCGGTGGATGTGAGTATTAGAATTTGTCGTTTTGTAATCGAAAGATGTCTTCAGAAGAAGCCATCGGAAGATGTCTTCAGTAGAAGTCATCGGTAGATGTCTTTGGTATAAATCTTTAGTAGCTTTGTCGTTTTGGTAATCGGATGATGTAGGGAGGAATTTGTCGTTTTGCGATCGGTAGATGTGAAGTGAGGATTTTTGTCGTCTAGCGATCGGAAGACGTAGTTTGTTCTATCGGCAGATATGAGCTGAGAATGTTTGTCGTTTGTGAGCGGTAGATGTCGTCTGCCAAATTATTTCAATCGCATGGATATCACGTGGTCTGTGCGGTAAAGGTGTTTTGTCGTTTAGTGACCGATCGAGGTGTTCTGTTTTTGTTTGTAAGTAAAAGACTTTTGTCGTTTGGTGATCGGTCGATGTGTTATGTTTTCTTTTCTCCTTCAACCAACCGTCTTGATTATTTTAACTATTTAATAAATATTTTTTTTTTATATATTCGATGGTTTTTCCGCTGCAAGTTTTAACGTTTAAGAGTCAAAATCTTAATCATTGAAAGGAATTTTAAAATTTTCTCAACAAGTCATAGTTCGGTTCAGTATCTTGTGTTGCGAAGCGGGTTCAGATAACTCGGGGCGTTACAGTCTGGTATCAGAGACATTCAGTTAAACCGTTCAAAAGATTACTCATCAGTGCCGATCGTCGCATGGGAGTACTCCAACAACTGTAAGTGTTTATGTTAACCTTAGTTATTAGATGTTTATGAGAGTAGTTAACCTTGAACAAGAGTATAGAAAATGGCTAGACGACCAGGAAGACCTAGAGTACCAAGAGAGATGCCCAACTTGAGAACAGAAGAAGACCCTAGCGTGATTAGGCAGCTGATAGATTTGGTGCGTCAGCAAACAGACCTAGTGTGTCAGCAGTCCGATCAGTTAGGAGTGCTGTTGAACCGAGAGGTACAAGGAAGTGCCAACTCGAGTTCTAGCAATGAACATTCTGGAGATAGATTCAGGAGACTACGACCACCCACGTTTGATGGACAATCATCTGATCCAGTTATTGCTGAAGGGTGGCTTAGAAAGATTGAGAGTATGTTTAGGTATGCCAACATTGGAGAAGGAGACAAGATCACGTTGGCAACGTTTCATTTAGCTGGTGATGCTAAACTCTGGTGGGAAACAATAGAGACCACCACTGATGTTATGGCGATGCCTTGGTCACAATTCGAAGACATTTTCTATGAGAAGTATTTCAACAGCACTGTCCAAACTGCAAAGAAGTTGGAATTTCTGAACTTGAAGCAGACAGTGTCTGTGGCCGAGTACAGTAGGCAATTCGAGTCCCTGTCCAGGTTTGCTGGACATTTTGCTCACAGGGTGTAACACCCCAAACCCGCCCGGCTCGGAACGCTACGTTTGCAAATCAAACCCATGTTTAAAACATCATTTAAAATAGTTTTCATAAATTTTACGACTCATTTTCGGGTTTTTTGAACCCTCAAAATTTATTGGAAAACGGGCCCAAAATACGTTGGAAAATGTCGGGTCAAAACATTGTAGGAGTCGGGAAAAATTCGAAAAAAAAATGAATTTTGGCCTCAAAGGGCCGCTGGGCGTGCGCGCTGGGCGCACCTGCGCACCCCGACCGCGACCGATCGCGGCCCGATGCCCGATCGATCGGGCCTCCTCTGGATTTCTCGACCCAAAAACTTTAATTTTAACCCTTTTTGACCTTTCCCCACTAATTCTCATATTTTTCCACCCCGAACACTTCCAAAAATCACGAAACTTTAACCATGCCTTCTCGACACTCAAATCTTCAAATCCCATAAAAATTTTAGAAAAACCGACTTAAAACGGATATTAATAAAAATAGCTAACTTAAACCCGACGTTGTTTGTTTTAAAATCAAAACAGACGGCATAACGCCTAAAATTTTTATAAACCCAAAAACCTGAAAAAGAAACGACATTTAAACTCCAATTCAACCAAATACAAGTACTATATACACCAAAACAAAATAACCAAGCTAACACCACAAATCCAATCCCAAACAAGCCACACCACAAACCAAACATATCCCACAAACCAAACATATCCAAACATACACACCTCAATCCTAACTCCAACTAACCAACACATTTCTCACAAAACTAACCATAAAACCTCCACAACTCCAATACAAACCACACCCCAAGGACTAGGTCGAAGCGCCCCGACAAATGACCTGCACTGGCGAGCTCCATGTATCCCCGACTGCTCCTAGTCCTGTTCCTCAGTATCAAGCTCACCAGAAAATACTTCGTCACCTACACCACAGAATACAAAACGTAAGCCTAATGCTTAGTAAGTAGGGATTTATGAATGCAACACACACAATGCTCAACTATCCTAACAAATGCAATTTCTAACACTCAGTTTGCCTGCACCAAAAGGTGCCTTAGTTACCTGCACCAACAGGTGCCTTATTTGCCTGCACCGAAGTGCCTTAGTTGCCTGCACCGAAGTGCTTTAGTTGCCTGCACCGAAGTGCCTTACTCTGACAAATTGTTATCACCCTCACACCCCAACACACAACGAAAAACCATGTGACAACACGGATCTAGCGTACTTTACATCATGATGCATGCTTCAAAGAAATGCAATGTCACAACACACCACAACTCAACACAACACGATGCAAAACCATAACACAACGCAACACAAAGCAAAACAATAACAAATAGCCCTACCGTTTTATGGTGTAGGCCCGAATGGTGAAAGAACATTACCCTCTACTTACCTGATGGCTCAGCTATCGCTTGCACACTTCTACCGATCGAATCACTCGTCCTACGACCTAAAATAACGAAATTTAGCTTGATAAGTTACCAATTAAATCTAAGAATTTCTTAAACCTTCTTAAACCTAAAACTAACCAACAACTAAAGCACATTTCACACTAAAGCACATAAACTCGGTTTTTGCACAATTTTTGACCGTCGAACTTCAAACGGTCATAACTCCCTCGTTTTTCAACGGATTTCAATGTGCCACCCCAATTCGGAAATCTCTACACGTCTACTATCCATTGAAACACTCAAATCAATTAAACAAACACCCTAGCCAATCCGAAAATCCCTCAACAGCATCGGCCCTTCAAGTGTTCCTAAACCGATTTTTGTGCAACACTCCTCAAATCTTCAATCTATCACTCAAAAGACCTAATCTATTTATTCAACAACTAAACCAACCAATTTGGAAGGAAAACAACCAATTGAAAGCTAAAATTCGGAATCCCTCACCTAGGGTTTTCAAACCCTCACAAAACTCAACCAAAACACTTCAAAACTACAACAAACTTCATCTAAAGTTATGGAAACCAAAACCCATGTGAATTTACCTTGAAATCACCTTGAAAGATTGGAGAAAAGAGAGGGAGAGGCGTCGGCTATGGAGGAGGAAATGAGAGAACCGAATGAAGAAGAAGAAGACCTAACCTAATTTAAACCAAACTTTCCTTTACTTTTAATTTCCCTCCTCCATTCTTTCTTAAATTTAATTTTAACCACCTTTTCCCTCCATGAAAAGCCAACGTGAAACACTCCTAAATCCTCACCATTTCAATAGCTTTTTACTACAATTTGATTGGTTAACAAAGTGTGACTTTTCAAACCCAAAGCTTCCACCAATCACAATTTAGTTTGACTTGTCAAACTCTCCACTTCTCCTTTCACTTCTAATACCCTTCTATGTACACTAATCTTAAGTAATTGAACCCTCATGCTTGACCTAGACTAGGGTCACACACGTTCTGGGAAAATTATGGGTGTTACACAGGGACGAGGATAAGGTGTTCAAATTTGTACATGGGCTGAAACCGAAAATTTACCGAGGAGTTAAATTTTGTGGTATTAAAGGCTTGTCATTCAGCGAAGTTGTGTCCACTGCTCCGGAGGTGGAAGAAGCTGAAAGGAAGTGTGCTGGGCTAAAGGAGGTCCCACAAAAGTTTTTCTAGCCACATCAACAAAGAGGAATGAAGAGGCCTAGTGAAGGCTAGAATAGCTAAGGAACAGGAGGGAAGATACAGAATGTCAGGAAATTCCCCTAGTGTCCTAAGTGTTTGAAGAACCACCCGGGCGAGTGCAGATTGGGCTTTGGGAAGTGTTTCAACTGTGAGGAGGTTGGACACACGATCAAAGAATGCCCGAAGCCTAGAATCACTAGATGCTATAATTGTAACAAGGTCGGCTATATTAGCAGAGACTGCCCAGCTTCTAAGAGTGGCCCTGCTATGATTAAACCGAGAATATACTCCATGATGGAGTCGGGTGAGGAACAGCCCGCTGTTGTATCAGGTACTATGTTGATCAACTCTATACCTGCTTTTACTTTAATAGATTCTGGTGCAACACATTTATTTATAGCATCTGCATTTGCTGTTAAGCTAGATGTACAACCTACTCCATCTGAACATATGTTTAATGTCACGTTACCCTCTGGTGAATGCATGCACTCTAGCCGAGTGATTCTTAATAGTGTGGTGATAATGGGAGACAAGAATTTACTTGCTGATCTCATTATTATGGATATAATGGGATTTGATGTAATCCTAGGAATAGACTGGTTGTTTAAGCACCACGTCACAATTGATTGTAGGACTGGAATAGTTAGCTTCCAACCCCCTGGTAGTTTGAAACATACCTTTCAAGCTTTGAAGAAGAGTAAGGAAATGTCTGTGATGACTACTATTAACACTAGACTTTCCCCATGTGGAGAGTATTCGTGCTTCTTAGCTAGCGTTTTAGACACACAACTTGTAGGAAAAGCAAATCCTCAAAATGTCTTAGTTGTCCAAGACTTTCCAGAAGTATTTTTGGATGACCTTCCTGGTTTACCACCAGATAGAGAAATTGAATTTGTTGTAGATGTTTACCCCGGCGCCGAGCCTGTGTCTAAGAATCCATATAGGCTAGCACCAACGGAACTTAAAGAATTAAAGAAGCAGTTGGAGGATCTGTTAGAGAAAGGGTTCATACGCCCTAGCTTTTCACCGTGGGGTGCACCTGTCCTTTTTGTCAAAAAGAAGGATGGATAGATGCGGATGTACATTGATTATCAGGAACTAAATAAGCTAACTGTCAAGAACAAGTATCCATTGCCAAGGATTGACGATTTATTCGACCAGCTTAATGGTGCAAGAGTCTTCTCTAAAATTGATCTAAGGTCAGGTTACTATCAATTAAAAGTCAAATCTGAAGATATCCCAAAGACTGCCTTTCGCACAAGGTATGGACATTACGAGTTTTTGGTTATGTCATTTGGATTGACAAATGCACCGACAGCCTTCATGGACCTTATGAATAGAGTGTTCCACGACTATTTAGATAAATTTGTCATAGTGTTTATAGATGACATTCTAATCTATTCTAGTACTAAGGATGAGCATGCAAGACACTTGAGCTTGGTGTTAGGATTACTTAGACAGCACCAACTTTATGCTAAGTTTTCTAAATGTGAGTTCTGGTTAGATAGAGTTCACTTTCTTGGCCACGTGATCTCTGGAGATGGAATATCTGTCGATCCAGCCAAGGTTCAAGCAGTTAGGGAGTGGCCCCAACCGAAGAGTGCTGCAGATAGTCGGAGTTTCCTTGGATTAGCAGGATATTACAGAAAATTTATTGAAGGATTTTCAAAGATTGCAACACCCCTCACTCGATTAACAAGGAAAGATATCAAGTATGCTTGGACAGAGGAGTGTGAATCCAGTTTCCAGACCTTGAAAAAGAAACTGACCAATGCCCCAATATTAACACTTCCCGTTGAGAATGTCAAATTTAGCATTTACTGTGATGCATCCAAGATTAGACTTGGCTGTGTCTTGATGCAAGAGGGAAAGGTAATAGCCTATGCTTCTAGATGGTTTGTTTGTGCCATTAAAGAACTTCGAGATGAGATTCTTTCTGAAGCACATTCTTCTAGATTTTCTGTCCACCCTGGAAGTACAAAGATGTACAAGGACGTCAAATAGCATTATTGGTGGCCAAGTATGAAAAGGTGTGTGGCAGAGTATGTAGGATCATGTTTGTGTTGTCAGCAGATTAAAGCTGAGCATCAGAGACCTACAGGAACATTACAACCCTTACCAGTTCCCGAATGGAAATGGGAACAAATAACGATGGACTTCGTCGTGGGATTTCCTAGAACAGCAAAGGGATATGATGCAATCTGGCTAATAGTTGATCGATTAACCAAATCTGCCCACTTTCTGCCTATGAGGATGACATACACGATTGATCAGCTTGCTGAATTGTATGTGCAAGAGATTGTTAGGTTACATGGAGTTCCTGGTACCATAGTTTCAGACCGAGATTCTAGATTTACATCTAAGTTTTGGAAGAGTTTGCACAAGGCTATGGGAACACAGCTTAGTTTTAGCACAGTTTTTCACCCTTAAACAGATGGACAATCCGAGAGAACTATTCATGTAACGACCCTAATACTGTACCTAATTTTTCCGTATTATTTTTTTTTTATCCTAATAACTTTAATTGCATTTAAGCGGAGTTTAAAGCGGAAACCAAATTATAAAAAACGTTCGGATCTATTTTTGAAACCGTTTAAGAAAAACCTTAAAACAATTAAAAGAAAACAAATTGAAAACTTAAAACAATTAAAATAAACCTAATAAAAGTATAAAATCAATACACAGCAAACAGAGGGGCAAAAGAGGCATTCGCCTCCTAAAATGAAGGGGTGATCGCTGGTTTTGCCAGCGATCGCCTCACCAGGCAATCCGTGATCGCCGTGTAACCAACGAGGGGCGATCGATCGCCACACGCTCTGGAAATTTTTTTTCCAGAGCGTGATCCCTCTTGGTGACCGATCACCACCCTTGGCGATTGGTCGCCAACTCTACTGCCTCCCCTCTTCCTTCTTCCCTCATTTTCCTTTCCTTCACCATTTCATCAATATACATCCCAACATAACTCACTCAAAATCTCATCACTCCTCACTTCTTCAATCACTCGAAATAATGAACCAAAACTCAATTAAAACATAACCCGTTTTCGTAAAAACGAACTGCGTGGTTCGGTTTAAAAAACTGAACATTTCCCTAATACCAAACATTTACAAAATACATTTCCAAAACGTTTTAAAAACAAACTCAAAACATAACCTATCCACTATCCAGAACCAAACATTCTAAAATGTCTCTAACTATACAAGTTTCTATCCAAAATAGCCCAAAATACCTACATACGTCTCCACGGGTCATGAACGCCTCGACTGCGCCAGCACACTCCCGCGATCATTCTTCGTCAACGGAACTCAGGCTTCGGGAGGAGAAATATCGTCCTCACCTGTCTCGTAATCACCTACACCATACAAACACACTATGAGATAAAAATCTCAGCAAGTTTCGTAAATGCAATGCATGCTGTGCGTATGGTTTCAGAAATCATGCAACTTTTTCTTATCATTACGTTGCAGACAGAATGTCACCGAGGTCTCAGCCTATTAGATAGAGAGGACACATCCCGCGGTCGGACTGCCCTCTTCACCTAACCAGGGGGGAGTACACGCTCGCACCCGTAACAGCCGTGCCTGAGCCCCACCTTGCGTAACCAGATACATATTACATTGATTCATTACGTTCATTCATTTCATTTTCTTAAACACGTGCAGAAATCCATTTTCATTCTATTTTTAAAAATACGTGATGCATGAACAGTTATAAACATAAAATAAACAAACATCATACATACCATCAAGACTATAAAAGTATAACCTATAAAAGACTATAAAAAGCATAACCTATAAAAGAACTAACTCTATCTACCCGACTAAAGCATATAAGCAAACAACTCTTCAGAGATCGTCAACGCGACATCGACATACAGTGTAGGCCACGAGCGTCGTTTGTCTGAGGCAAAACATGATAGTTGTCGTTAAAACGAGATTTAAACCGTTATACGTCCAAATTTAACGAAACCTTAACTAAGGAAATTTTCCTAAAGTTTTAACTGAACTCTTTGAGACATTTTATCGAGCAATTCGTGCTCGTGAATTTCCAATACTTCATTAATGGAGATTCTCAAACCTAAAAATCTGGTTTTTCAACCTAAACACCGAATAAACTCTAGATTTCGTCCAATAACGTTTAATTCGTTCAATAGATTCACCAATACGGTAACCCTACCGATTTCTAACCTTAATTCGCATTTTTCACAAAACCCTAAACGAACCCTAATCATTTAAACTCTGTGAAAACTGAACTATAACGCCCTAAAACCATAGAACCTTACCTAGAATCGAGTTTGGGGAAGAAAACGTGAAGACCGGAGGAAGAACGATCGTCGGAGAGGAGTGATCGCCGTTGAATCGCCGAAGGAGGGAGGAGAATCGCAGGGGAGAGAAGAAAGTTTGCGTGGAGAAGAAGGAGAAGAGAAATAGTTTTAATAAAGTTTGGCTTGATAAATTACTATAACGCCCTTTGCTCTTATTTCTATTTGTTTTGTCAATTGACTAACGATTTGGCTTCTCCAAATTTCCTTAATTCACCGATGACTCCAACTCATTACCAGGGTTCTTTTAAAACTGTATGTTCGCAATTCGGACCCCGTTTACTATTTTTACTAAAACATTCATTATATTCAAGAAATGAAATTCTCGTATAATTAGCGTTAAACTCTTAAAATTCCCGAAATTTTCTTAAAATCCTTATTAATTATTAGGATCGTAATAACGCTTTCTTTTTGCAAAATGGACTTGATTTGACATAATTACAAAAATGTCATTATATTATTGATTTACAAAATCCCGTAAATTCGGGTGTTACAATTCAGACCTTAGAAGATATGCTCCGGGCATGCATATTAGATTTTCAAGGGTCTTGGAGTAAATATTTATCCTTGGTGGAGCTTTCTTATAATAACAACTTTCAAGCAACAATAGGGATGACACCTTATGAAGCATTGTATGGACGAAAATTTAGATCACCTTTGTACTGGGATGAAGTTGGTGAAGCACAGTTGCTTGGTCCTGACATTGTGCAACAAACTGTTGAGAAGGTTGCCCTCATCCGCCAGAGAATCTTAACAGCTCAAAGCCGATAGAAAAGCTATGCCGACAGAAGACGCAGAGAATTAAAGTTTGAAGTAGGTGATGAAGTGTTTCTTAAGATATCACCATTCAAAGGAGTTGTGAGATTTGGTAAGAGAGGCAAGTTGAACCCCAGATTTATTGGACTCTTTTTCAATCTTAAAAAGGATTGGGAAGGCAGCTTACGACTTACAGCTACAAACCTCTATGGAATGAATCCATTATGTGTTCCATGTTTCCATGTTGAAGAAGTGTGTACGAGATCCATCACAGATTGTGGAACAGTAGCGTATTGAAGTTCATCCTACTCTTGCCTATGTGGAGAAACCAGTAAGGATCTTAGACTATGTTGTGAAAGTGTTCCGTAACAAAGAATTTCCACTAGTGAAAGTCTTATGGCATAACCAGAATATAGAGGAGACAACTTGGGAGCGCCAGCAAGACATGATGGACCAACATCCAGAATTATTCAGGTACTGAATTTTGAGGAAAAAATTCTTTTAAGGTGGGTAGATTGTAACACCCGGTTCTATCAAACTAGTTCTCTATTCTTTTAAAATTAATGGCACACTTTAAAAGACAATAATAAAAGTAGGGTTAATGGATGACTAGGCAAGGGCATAAGGGTAATTGGAAATTTAAAAGTGGATAACGTATTTAAGGAGAGAGGTTTGGGTTTAATGCACTGTAGTCGCCACTATTCTGTTTATCATTCCTCTTTCGGCCTTCAGCTCTCCAGCAGAACCCTTTTGGCGATTCTCTTACTCGATTCTCTTTCAACCTAAGTAAGTTTTCCTCGTTTTTCTTGTATTTTAGCAGCTAGATAACTGAGGGAGTACAATGTGAGAAATTTCAAGGATCCTGTGATTGAGAGTAGGTTCGGGTTTTGGTGATAAATAGGAATGCACGGGTAGCAGGGTTTCAAACTGGTTTCCTCAAACTTCTGATTGATTCTTGGTGAAGATTAGTGAAGGTTTGATTAATGTACTGTTATGACTTTAGGTGAGCGAGCTTCTAAAGTAGCTTACAGCAGAGCGATTTTCAGGAGACCAGGTAAGTAAAGTATGCTTATGCCTTCGGGCCTACATCACAAAACAGTAGGATTGTGTATGCTTGAATGTGTTTGTATGTCATGCATCATGTTTTGAAAGTATGCGAAATTGAATTTACATGAAAGGGCATGGTAAGGAATGAACAGACTGTAACAGTTGTTAAGGGAACTAATGTAACACCCGAAAATTTCGTTTTAAGGATTTCAAGCCATAAGTTTAGAATTTTAATATTTTAAGTATTTAGTGATTGATAATTCGTAGAAATAATAAATTAAGTCCAAATGGCCAACGGGAAGTTTCGTTAGAGCCCTAAGAATAAATAGGAATATTTGGTGAAATAAAATGGTTTGGAGAAATTAAAAGGATAGGTTAATTGAAGGGTGTAAGCAAGGAAATAATAAAAGGGCAAAAAGGTAAATTAGTGAGTCAAATCCTTAATTAAAAGGATTTTCTTTCTCTTTCTCCTCTCACTTTTCCTCTCCTCCACGGTTTCCCCTCTCCCTCGCGACTTTTCTCCTCTTCCATTGCCAAACCTCCAACGTCGATCTACTCCTCCGTTCTTGGCGTTCTTCCTTCAAGTTTCTTCAACAAACCGACCCTCCAAGTAAGCTCTATGCTTTAGTCAAGTTGGTAGTCGTTTTTGGAGTGGTTTTTGGGTTAGGGTTTGTGAAGAAATTTAGGGATTTCATTAGAAATCGATAGGGTTGTTAATTTGTTACTCATTGATGATGTATTAGTGATTATTAAAGTTGTTGTAGTAGATTAATGGCGTGGGTTGAAGTTTAAGGTTTAGTGTTGGTTGTTGGAGATGGTAAAACACCATTAATGGAGTCTTTGAAGTTAGTGAGCACAATGTGCTCGACGAAATGCCCGAATGAAGTGAGTTGGAGTTTTAGAAGAATTTGTCCTAGCTCGAGACGTCAATTTGTTAGATGTAATGTTTGAGGGTTGATATTAATGATGTGTTGTTCAATGCCCTAGGTAACCCAAGCTCAACGGACGGTGCTCGGCATATCTAAGACGCCAGGTAAGTGAGTGTTAGGTTTCTAGCCACTAAGGCCCTACGTCGTAACGATGTTGATAATGTTGGTTGTGATGAAATTAGGTAGTTACAGGGGTTGGTGGTAAGACAGGTAGCTTAAGTAGTGCCTTAGCGATAGGTTAGTGGTTGTTCGATAGGTGCTTATACGTATGTCTCTCCTCATGCATCATGTTTTATTAAAGTGGATACGAACTATTTATGAGCATGTTTTATGTAACGTCAAATTAAAGAACGATCATGAATTCCGAACGATGTATGTTTCTCACGGGATAAGATGTATGATTTCTCACGGGGCAAGTCATGTGTTTCTCACGGGGCAAGTCATGTGTTTTCTCACGGGGCAAGTCATGTGTTTTCTCACGGGGCAAGTTATGATTCTCACGAGGCAAGAAAAAGGGTTTAACGAAATGAAATGAAATTGTTTTACAAATGTCATGCACATATGTAATGTTATGTTTAGCACACTCTTTACTAAGCATTAGGCTTAATGTATTTATCGTATGATGTAGGTGACGAAAACGAAGGTGAGGAACCTCACTACGATGATCAAGTGTAGTCGATTGGTGGACGGAGCTCGTGGCGGCAGAACGTGTTTTGGCAGGGCTGGTTGACTCACGGTTAGGTGTTTTTGAGAGTTTTTGGGTGATGTTGGGTTAATGGTGAATTAGATAGGGTGATCGTAGGATTTGATATGTTTTAGGATATTTGGTGACTGAATAGATAACATATTTCATTTTATAGTGTTTTGATGTTTTTCAAACAGGAATGAATGTTAAACTTTTAAACGGAACCACGCGGTTCATTTTTATGAAACTTGACTACGTTTAAAGTAAATTGTGTCGGTTTAAGCGTTTGGATAAATGTCATGTTTGAAGTATGCTTTATGGGATGTATGTATAATTGTGTGAGGAAAGAGTGAGATAAGTGAAGAGTGTGTTGAGTGTTATGTTTTGTTGTTGAGTGTTTTTGTGTTAGAATGTGGAGTGCAGGGCGTAGGAGGAAGAAAGGAGAAAAGAAGAAAAAAGAAGGAATAAGGGAGCTGTGCTCTCTGGAGGAATTCCAGAGAGCATGCTGATTGCTCGCTCCTTGGTGGCGAGCAATCGCCTCTTGGGCGAATTTCAGGCGACGCTCTCTGGAGAAATCCAGAGAGCGTGGCGATTTGCAACAGGCGACTAGTCACCTGTTGCAATCGCCATGTTTATTTAAAAAAAAAAAGAATTTTATTTTATTAATTAATAGTTTAAATGATTTAATTGTTTTTAAGTTTTAATGGTTTAGTAATTGTTTCAAATGAACGTCGATTTCCATTTCGATTTAGTTTCCGCCTTGAGTACAGTTAAACTTAAAGGTGTTAAAAAAAAACAAGAAGGTTAAAACGATAGTACGGGTAAGGGTCGTGACAACTAATCCGCCCCTTAATCAAGAGAGAGGATGTATGACTTTGGGAGAAGTGATCCAAATCTCAATTTCACAGGGGGATCTGAACTGTTGTTAAGGGAAATAATCCGCCCCTTAATCAAGAGAGAGGATGTATAACTTTGGGAAAAGTGATCTAACTCCCAATTTCACAGGGAGATCAGATCAGAAACGAATGCATATGCAACTGAGATGAGAAAGTAGAAACTGCATGTTTAGGAATTTATGCTTCAGCATTTCATTTCATTACTGCTTTACTTACTTAGCATTAAGCTAATAGATGAGTTTTGTGATGTAGGTGAAGAAGTGACTATAGGTGTATTTTCTGAGCATGTTGAGGAATAGGTTGGTTGGGGGAGCACATTCATGCCTCGACTTGGCGAACTGATGGGGCGGTTTAACTAGTGTCAGTAGATGAGAAGGTTTAGTGAACCATGATTCAATTTAAATATATTGAGAGTTTTAGTGATAGTAGTAGTTTTTATGTTCTGAATACAATTTTAGACTTTTTCTGATAATGATACTCTATTAGTTTTTAATAATGGTTTTTACCAAATTTTGGAGTAGTATATGAATTCAAGTAGTTTTGAACGGTTTTAGTAAAATGCTCAAGTTCTTTGGTAGTCGGAGTTTTCTTTGTTTATAGTGAAATTGTTGCTATGCTGTTTTCGTTGAGTATTTTTGATCTATCGGTAAATGATGTCTATCGACAGATGTTGTGTATTTTTGATCTATCGGCAGATGATGTCTATCGGTAGAAGTCGAGAGTTTTATCTATCGGTGGATATAGTCCATCGGTGGATGTGAGTATTAGAATTTGTCGTTTTGTAATCGGAAGATGTCTTCAGAAGAAGCCATCGGAAGATGTCTTCAGTAGAAGTCATTGGTAGATGTCTTCGGTATAAGTCTTTAGTAGCTTTGCTGTTTTGGTAATCGGATGATGTAGGGAGGAATTTGTCGTTTTGCAATCGGTAGATGTGAAGTGAGGATTTTTGTCGTCTAGCGATCGGAAGACGTAGTTTGTTCTATCAGCAGATATGAGCTGAGAATGTTTGTCGTTTGTGAGCGGTAGACGTCGTCTGCCAAATTATTTCAATCGCATGGATATCACGTGGTCTGTGCGGTAAAGGTGTTTTGTCGTTTAGTGACCGGTCGAGGTGTTCTGTTTTTGTTTGTAAGTAAAAGACTTTTATCGTTTAGTGATCGGTCGATGTGTTCTGTTTTCTTTTCTCCTTCAACCAACCGTCTTGATTATTTTAACTATTTAATAAATATTGTTTTTTTTATATATTCGATGATTTTTTCGCTGCAAGTTTTAACGTTTAAGAGTCAAAATCTTAATCATTGAAAGGAATTTTAAAATTTTCTCAACAAGTCATAGTTCGGTTCAGTATCTTGTGTTGCGAATCGGGTTCAGATAACTCGGGGCGTTACACACGCCTAGTTAGTTCTCTAAAAAGTTTTGTGGTATTTGGTTAAGTTTTGATTGAGTTCTACTGCTTTCTGTTGGGGTTCTCTATGGATTGAGCCGAGAGAGAACCAACCCTGTCGTGTTATGTTTTCAACTTCGTTTTGCAAGGCTGTATCGTGTCAGGATTGATTCAATAAGCGGGGCGGTTTGGAAGCACAACCCTTGGTTGTAGATAAATTTGGTGGTCAATACTCCGAAGGGGTGGTAAACCTTGTGGTAGCTCCTCCAAAAATACGTCTTCAAATTGATGCAAGATAGCTCAAACTTCCAAGGAAAGTTCCCCTGATTCTTTCATTCTTTTCTGAAACAATATGAGAATGAGAGGAGCTTCTTCTAAGAGAGACTTCTTTAACTCCTTTTTGGACATGAAAAGACTAGCTTTGTTATTTCCTTTTCTCCTTAACTCTTCATCTTCGGCCACTTGTTGTGGTCTAAGTGGGGCTAGTTTAATCATCCCCTTGTCATGCTTCAAAGGATAATAATTGAAGTGCTCATTATGAGTCACCCTTCTATCAAATTGTCACTGTCGACCCAACAAGAGATGGCTTGCGCTCATTGGCACCACATCACAAACAACATTGTCTTTGTAACCACCAATGGAGAACTCTATGATCACTTGTGTGGATACTTTAACATCGTCTCGGTTATTCAACCACCTTATCTTGTATGGGTTAGGGTGAGTAGTGGTTTCAAACCCAAGTTTGTCCACAAGATCTGTTACACCCGGTTTTATGGGTTTTCTAATTTTGCACGCAATGGCATTTCTGTAAATAATCAAAACATGTCAGTATTGCGAATCGAGAGTTTTAATAGAATCCTTATAATTAATATGGATTTTAGGAGAAATATGGGAATTTAAGAAATTCAAACCAAAATGTAACGCCCAAGTTTCCGTTTTTGACCATATAGAGATTTAATTCGTAAAAATAGTAAATTAAATCCGTTTTACGAACGAAAAATTTTATTAGAGCCTTAGTAATAAATTGGAATTATTGGTGAAATAAGGAGAATTGGTAGAAAACAAACTGATAGTCGAACAATGAGTTAAACGGAAAATCAAATGGAGGGACAAACTTGTCATTTGACAAATCAATTTCATTAAAAACACAAAAACCCTCATTCTCTCCCAACACTTAACGTAAATTTTCCCTCTGCTCCTCTCAATGGTGACGCTTCTCTTCCACGGCTTCTTCACCATTTCTTTATTGTTCTTCCTCCTATTTTCAAAGTTTCTTCACGTTTAGCTCCCCTATCGCGATTCTAGGTAAGAATCTGTAGCACCCGGTTTCGTTTAACCAGTTTACTTTATTAAATTATAGTGAATATTTTAAGGATGGGATTGGGAGGTTTAGTGATTAGGTTAATAAATGAGTGAGTAAGGGCATGGTGGTAATTTGAGATATTATACTGGATAACGTATTTAATGGAGGGTCCAATGAGGTTTAGCCGCCACTGTTCTCTCATTTTCCTTTCTCGGTATTCAGCTCAAACTCAGCAGAGCTCCAGGCGATTTTCCCTTCCGACCTTCATTTCTCGGACTAGGTAATTCTTTCCTTTTTGTTTTCTTAAGATCTGAGTGGCAAAATAGCAGATGAGTGCAATGTATGTATCTTGTTAATGCTGTGAGTGAGTTGAGTTCGGGTTTAATGTTGAGCCGAGAATGTACGATGACCAGAGCTTCCAAAGTAGCTCCTTAAGTTTCAGAATGATATAGGATAAGGCTAGTGATGATCTAATCGATATTCTGCTTATGACATTAGGTGAGCAGGACTTCCAGTGTAGTTGAAACCGAGCGATTTTCAGGAGACCAGGTAAGTAAAGTTCGCTTGTGCCTTCGGGCCTACATCACAAAACATTAGGGTTTGTTTGTTGGAATGTGTTGGTATGTCATGCATCATGTTTTAAAAAGTATACAAAAATGAATTTGAATGCATGTTGGCATGGTAAGGATTGAACTTATTGAAATAGCTATGTGAAACAGTTTTACTGTTAAGGGAAATAATCTGCCCCTTAATGAGACAGTGGATATTTATACTTTGGGAGAGTTGATCCAACTTCCAATTTCACAGAGGGATCTGAACATGTGAATCAGATTTACTGTTAAGGGAATTTATCCGCCCCTTAATGAGTCAGTGGATGTTTATACTTTGGGAGAGTTGATCCAACTCCCAATTTCACAGGGGGATCCAAACAGAAACGATGAATGAACAACTGAGATGAGAAAGTAGAAATTGCATGTTTAAGAATTCATATTTTAGTATTTCATTTCATTACTGCTTTACTTACTTAGCATTAGGCTAATAGATGAGTTTTGTGATGTAGGTGTTGAGGAGACTGCAGGTGATTTCCTTGAGTGCACTGATGAATAGATGTGGTTGGAGGAGTACATCCATGTTTCGGTCCGGTAAACTGATGAGGCAGATTAACTGGTGTCTGTAGTTGGAATGGTTTAGTTGACAGTGTTTCAATCCGAGTATGTTAAGTTTTCATGACAGTAATGGTCTTTAATATTTTGAATACGTTTTGAGATTTTCTGATGATAGTATTCTGTGGAATTTTAAATGTTGGGTTTTTACTGGATTTGAGTAATGCAACGATTTGAATTGCTTCAGAATGGTTTCAGTAAAGTGAGTAAATTCCTTTCCGTAGTTAGAGTTGTTGTTTTGTTCCCTGTCGGTAGATGAAGTCTATCGGCAGATGTTGTGTTGTTAATCTGTTCTCTATCGGAAGATGTCCTCAGTGGAAGCCATCGGATGATACAGAATGTAATTTGTCGTTTAGTAACCGGAATATGTAGCTTGTCTTACCGGTGGACGTGTGATAAAGTCGATCGGATGAATGAATCATCCGGCTGACGTCACCGATGGATGTGCGATAAAGTCGATCGGATGAATGAGTCATCCGACTGACGTCACCGGTGGATGTAGGAAGTGTTTTGTCGTCTAGTGATCGGTGTATGCAGTTTATTCTGTCGGAAGAAGAGAATGAGGAATTTTGTCGTTTAGTCATCGGAAGAAGAAAATGAGGAATTTTGTCGTTTAGTCATCAGTAGAAGCCTTCTATTTTGTTCTGCTCCTTCCGTTGACTTTATTCATCAACAGATGCGTTTGACTTCTGCGACCTCTCAAGTATTTCACGGTTCAAACTTCAATTCCTATTTGCCGATTGTTTCTTAACATTTCAAACAATGTTTCATGGTATTGTTTAACTCCATTGTTGTCCAAATGATTTCCGCTGTAAGCATTTAAATGTTTTGAAGTTTTAGAAAAATGTCAAACCCAAACTTTCGAGTGAAATTTTAAATTTAGTTCAAAGCTTCATAGTTAGGTTCGTGCTTTGTGTAACGAGTCGGGTTCAGATAACTCGAGGCGTTACATTATGGTATCAGAGACGTTCAGTTAAACCGTTCAAAAGAATACTCATCAGTGCCAATCGTTGCATGGAAGTACTTCAACAAGTATAAGTGTTTATGTTAACCTTAGTTATTAGATATTTAAGAGTGTAATTAACCCCGTACAGGAATTAAGTACAATGGCCAGACGCCCAGGGAGACCTAGAGTGCCAAGAGAGATGCCTAATGTGAGAGGTGAAGAGGAGCCTAGTGTGATTAGGCAGCTGACAGATTTAGTGCGTCAGCAAACTGATTTAGTGCGCCAGCAATCTGACCAACTAGGAGTACTGTTAAACCGAGAGGTGCAAGGAAGTGCCAACTCGGGTTCTAGCAATGAACATTCTGGAGATAGATTCCGGAGACTAAGACCACCCACGTTTGATGAACAGTCATCTGATCCAGTTATTGCTGAAGGATGGCTTAGAAAAATTGAGAGTATGTTTAGGTGTGCCAATGTTGGAGAAGAAGACAAAGTCACGTTGGCCACGTTCCATTTGGCTGGTGAAGCTCAACTCTGGTGGGAAACAATAGAGACCACCATAGATGTTTTGGCAATGCCTTGGTCACAATTCAAGAACATTTTCTATAGGAAGTATTTTAACAGCACGGTCCAAACCGCGAAGAAGTTAGAGTTTCTGAATTTGAAGCAGACAGGGTCGGTGGCTGAGTACAGTAGGCAATTTGAGTCCTTGTCCAGGTTTGCTGGACATTTTGCTCACAAGGACGAGGATAAAGTGTTTAAATTTGTGCATGGACTGAAGCCAGAAATCTACCGAGGGGTTAAATTCTGTGGTATTAAAGGTTTGACGTTCAGCGAAGTTGTGTCCATTGCTCTGGAAGTGGAAGAAGCTGAAAGGAAGTGTGCTAGACCAAAGGAGGTCCCACAAAGGTTTAACCAGCCACACCAACAAAGAGGAACAAAGAGGCCAAGTGAAGGCCAAAATATCCAAGGAATAGGAGGGAAGGTACAGAATGTCAGGAAAATTCCCCAGTGTCCTAAGTGTTTGAAGAACCACCCGGGGGAATGTAGACTGGGCTTTAGGAAGTGTTTCAACTGTGAGGAGGTTAGACACACGTACAAGGAGTGCTCAAAGCCTAGAGTCACCAGATGCTACAATTGTAACAAGGTCGGTCACATTAGTAGAGACTGTCCAGTTCCTAAGAGTGGCCCTGCTATGATTAAACCGAGGATATTCTCCATGATGGAGTCGGGTGAAGAACAGCCTGCTGTTGTGTCAGTTACTATATTGATCAACTCTGTGCCTGCTTTTACTTTGATAGATTCCGGTGCAACGCATTCATTTATAGCCTCTACATTTGCTGATAAGTTAGATGTACAGTTTACTCCTTCCATGCATATGTTTAACGCTACATTACCCTCTGGTGAACGCATGCACTCTAACCAAGTGATGCTTGACAGTGATGTGTTAGTAGGGAACGTAAGTTTTCCTGCTGATCTTATTATTATGGATATTATAGGATTTGATGTAATCCTAAGAATGGACTGGCTATTTAAACACCATGCCACAATTGATTGTAGGACTAGAATAGTTAGCTTTCAACCCCCTGGTAATTTGAAACATACCTTTCAAGCTTCAAAGAAGAGTAAGGAAATGTCTGTGATGACTTGCATTAACACTAGATTTTCCCTATGTGGAGAGTATTTGTGCTTCTTAGCTAGCGTTTTAGACACACAGCTTGTAGGAAAAATAAATCCTCAAAATGTCTTAATTGTCCAAGACTTCCCCGAAGTATTTTTAGATGACCTTCCTAGTTTACCGCCAGATAGGGAAATTGAATTTGTTGTAGATGTTTACCCCGGAGCCGAGCCTGTGTCTAAAAATCCATATAGATTAGCTCAAAACGAACTTAAGGAATTAAAGAAGCAGTTGGAGGATTTGTTGGAGAAAGGGTTCATACGCCCCAGCTTTTCACCGTGGGGTGCGCCTGTCCTTTTTGTCAAAAAGAAAGATGGATCAATGCGTATGTGCATTGATTATAGGGAATTGAATAAGTTAACTGTCAAGAATAAGTATCCATTGCCGAGAATTGACTATTTATTTGACCAGCTTAATGGTGCAAGAGTTTTCTCTAAGATTGACCTTAGGTCCGGTTATTATCAGTTGAAGGTTAAATCTGAAGATATACCAAAGACTGCCTTTCGCACAAGGTATGGACATTATGAGTTTTTGGTTATGTCTTTTGGATTGACAAATGCACCAGCAGCCTTTATGGATCTCATGAATAGGGTGTTTCACGAGTACTTAGATAAATTTGTCATAGTATTCATTGATGATATTCTGATCTATTCCCGTACTAAAGATGAGCATGCAAGTCACTTGAGCTTGGTGTTATGAGTACTTAGACAGCATCAACTTTATGCTAAGTTTTCCAAGTGTGAGTTCTGGTTGGACAGAGTTCACATTCTTGGTCACGTGATCTCTAGAGATGGAATATCTGTCGATCCAGCCAAGGTTCAGGCAGTTAAGGAGTGGCCCCAACCAAAGAATACTACTGATATTAGGAGATTCCTTGGATTAGCAGGATATTATAGAAAATTTATTGAAGGATTTTCAAAGATTGCTACACCTCTTACCAGGTTAACAAGGAAAAATGTGAAGTATATGTGGACTGAAGAATGTGAACATAGCTTTCTGACCTTGAAACAGAAACTGACCAACGCTCCAATCTTGACCCTTCCTGTTGAAAATGGTAAGTTTAGCATTTACTGTGATGCTTCCAAGATTGGTCTTGGTTGTGTTTTAATGCAGGATAGAAAAGTGATAGCTTATGCCTCTAGACAGTTGAAAACACATGAGAAGAATTACCCTACACATGACTTAGAATTAGCTGCAGTGGTATTTGCACTTAAGATTTGGAGGCATTACTTGTATGGACAATCTTGCGAGATATTTCCAGATCATAAGAGTCTGAAATATATTTTCACACAGAAGGAACTAAACATGAGGCAACGTCGATGGTTGGAATTTGTAAAGGACTATGATTTCGAGATTAAATACCATCCCGGTAAAGTGAATGTAGTGGTTGATGCTTTGAGTAGAGTAACTCCTTCAGTCTCTACACTGATTCTTGACATACCGATAGCTTTAGAGACAGAATTCCAAAGATTCAACCTGGAAGTTGTGTCTAGTGTGACAGCCATGCTTTCGACCATATCTTTGAGGCCTACTATTTTGGAGAGAATAAAGGAAGTTCAAATGAATGACAGTGAATGCAATGAGTATAAGTTGTGCATGGATTCTACTGACAAGTCGGATTTCAACTGCTTAGTTGATGGAATTCTCAAGTTTCAAAATAGATGGTTTGTTCCGCCTGATACTGAACTTAGAAAGGGAATCCTATCTGAGGCACATTCTTCTAGACTCTCTGTTCATCCCGGGAGTACGAAAATGTACAGAGATCTCAAACAACATTATTGGTGGCCAAGTATGAAAAGAAGTGTGGCAGAGTATGTGGAGTCCTGTCTAATCTGCCAGCAAGTCAAAGCTGAACATCAGAGGCTTGCTGGAACCTTGCAACCTTTGCCAGTTCCTGAATGGAAATGGGAACAAATAGCTATGGATTTTGTTATAGGATTACCTAGAACAGCAAAGGGTCACAATGCAATTTGGGTAATAGTCGATCGTTTAACCAAATCTGCTCACTTTCTGCCAATGAAGATAACATACTCGATGGATCAACTGGCTGAGTTGTATGTGCATGAAGTTGTTAGACTGCATGGAGTTCCAAGCACCATAGTTTCAGACCGAGACTCTAGATTTACATCTAAGTTCTGGAAAAGTTTGCACAAGGCTATGGGAACCCAGCTTAGTTTTAGCACAACTTTCCACCCTCAAACAGATGGACAATCCGAAAGGACTATTCAAACATTAGAGGATATGCTTCGTGCATGTGTCTTAGACTTTCAAGGTTCATGGAGCAAATACTTGTCCTTGGTTGAATTTTCTTATAACAACAGTTTTCAGGCAACAATAGGTATGGCACCATACGAGGCATTATATGGACGAAAGTGCAGATCCCCATTGTATTGGGATGAGGTTGGAGAAGCACAATTGATTGGTCATGACATCGTACAGCAAACAGTGGAGAAAATTGCTCTTATCCGACAAAGAATCTTGACAGCTCAAAGCCGGTAGAAAAGCTATGCAGACAAAAGACGAAGAGAACTGGAATTTGATGTTGGTAATGAAGTTTTCCTTAAGGTGTCACCTTTCAAGGGAGTTGTGAGATTTGGAAAGAGAGAAAAGTTGAACCCCAGATATATTGGACCCTTCTCAATCTTGAAGAGGATTGGGAAGTCAGCTTATCAACTACAATTACCAGCCTCTTTGGAAGGAATCCATGACGTGTTTCATATCTCCATGCTTAAGAAATGTGTACGAGACCCTTCCCAGATTGTAGAACAGCAGAGTATTGAAGTTCATTCTACTCTTACATATGAAGAGAAACCGGTGAGGATCTTAGACTATGCAGTGAAGGTATTGCGCAACAAGGAGGTTCCACTAGTGAAAGTCTTATGGCACAACCAGAACGTAAAAGAGACCACTTGGGAACGCCAGCAAGACATGATGGACCAACATCCAGAGCTATTCAGGTATTGAATTTTGAGAACAAAATTCTTTTAAGGAGGGTAGATTGTAGCACCCGGTTTCGTTTAACCAGTTTACTTTATTAAATTATAGTGAATATTTTAAGGATGGGATTGGGAGGTTTAGTGATTAGGTTAATAAATGAGTGAGTAAGGGCATGGTGGTAATTTGAGATATTATACTGGATAACGTATTTAATGGAGGGTCCAATGAGGTTTAGCCGCCACTGTTCTCTCATTTTCCTTTCTCGGTATTCAGCTCAAACTCAGCAGAGCTCCAGGCAATTTTCCCCTCCGACCTTCATTTCTCGGACTACGTAATTCTTTCTTTTTTGTTTTCTTAATATCTGAGTGGCTAGATAGCAGATGAGTGCAATGTATGTATCTTGTTAATGCTGTGAGTGAGTTGAGTTCGGGTTTAGTGTTGAGCCGAGAATGTACGATGACCAGAGCTTCCAAAGTAGCTCCTTAGGTTTCTAAATGATATAGGATAAGGCTAGTGATGATCTAATCGGTATTCTGCTTATGACATTAGGTGAGCAGGACTTCCAGTGTAGTTGAAACCGAGCGATTTTCAGGAGACCAGGTAAGTAAAGTTCGCTTGTGCCTTCGGGCCTACATCACAAAACATTAGGGTTTGTTTGTTGGTATGTCATGCATCGTGTTTTAAAAAGTATACGAAAATGAATTTGAATGCATGTTGGCATGGTAAGGATTGAACTTATTGAAATAGCTATGTGAAACAGTTTTACTGTTAAGGGAAATAATCCGCCCCTTAATGAAACAGTGGATATTTATACTTTGGGAGAGTTGATCCAACTTCCAATTTCACAGGGGAATCTGAACATGTGAATCAGATTTACTGTTAAGGGAATTTATCCGCCCCTTAATGAGTCAGTGGATGTTTATACTTTGGGAGAGTTGATCCAACTCCCAATTTCACAGGGGGATCCGAACAGAAAAGATGAATGAACAACTGAGATGAGAAAGTAGAAATTGCATGTTTAGGAATTCATATTTTAGTATTTCATTTCATTACTGCTTTACTTACTTAGCATTAGGCTAATAGATGAGTTTTGTGATGTAGTTGTTGAGGAGACTGTAGGTGATTTCCTTGAGTGCACTGATGAATAGATGTGGTTGGAGGAGTACATCCATGTTTCGGTCCGGTAAACTGATGAGGCGGATTAACTGATGTCTGTAGTTGGAATGGTTTAGTTGACAGTGTTTCAATCTAAGTATGTTAAGTTTTCATGACAGTAATGGTCTTTAATATTTTGAATACGTTTTGAGATTTTCTGATGATAGTATTCTGTGGAATTTTAAATGTTGGGTTCTTACTGGATTTGAGTAATGCAACGATTTGAATTGCTTCAGAATGGTTTCAGTAAAGTGAGTAAATTCCTTTCTATAGTTAGAGTTGTTGTTTTGTTCCCTGTCGGTAGATGAAGTCTATAGGCAGATGTTGTGTTGTTAATCTGTTCTCTATCGGAAGATATCCTCAGTGGAAGCCATCGGATGATACAGAATGTAATTTGTCGTTTAGTAACCAAAATATGTAGCTTGTCTTAACGGTGGACGTGTGATAAAGTTGATCGGACGAATGAATCATCCGGCTGACGTCACCGGTGGATGTGCGATAAAGTCGATCGGATGAATGAGTCATCCGACTGACGTCACCGGTGGATGTAGGAAGTGTTTTGTCGTCTAGTGATCGGTGTATGCAGTTTATTCTGTCGAAAGAAGAGAATGAGGAATTTTGTCGTTTAGTCATCTGTAGAAGCCTTCTATTTTGTTCTGCTCCTTCCGTTGACTTTATTCATCGGCAGATGCGTTTGACTTCTGCGACTTCTCAAGTATTTCACGGTTCAAACTTCAGTTCCTATTTGCCGATTGTTTCTTAACATTTCAAACAATGTTTCGTGGTATTGTTTAACTCCATTGTTGTCCAAATGATTTCCGCTGCAAGCATTTAAATGTTTTGAAGTTTTAGAAAAATGTCAAACCCAGACTTTCGAGTGAAATTTTAAATTTAGTTCAAAGCTTCATAGTTAGGTTCGAGCTTTGTGTAACGAGTCGGGTTCAGATAACTCGGGGCGTTACATAATCTATAGTTTTGGACAGTTTATTTTCGGTTTCTAGGTCTTTAAATAGATAGAGTTTTGTTAGGTTTTGTCGGAAATAACCGGGTTATGTTAGAAACGGTTAGTTATAGCCTATTTGATGATTATTGAGCGTTGTTGGGCGAATTAATGGATGTGTTTAGGGTTTTTGTTGAAAAATTGGTATTTGGAGCTTTAGAAATCTCCATTAATGGAGGTTTAAAATTTGTGAGCGTAAATTGCTCGACAAAATACCCGACAGAGGTTTATTAGAATTTTAGGAAATTTCCTTTAGTTAGGAGTTTCGTTAGTTTACGAAATTTCATAGTTTAGGCTCGATTTTAACAATGAATGCTATGGATTGTTCTAGGTGACAAAGCTCAAAATGAGTAGCTCGGTGTGCTAAGGACATGAGGTAAGTTCCCGTGACTTACTTGGCTGATTCGGCCTACACCATATGATTTTACATTGCTTGAGGAAATTGGTGAATGTAGGTTGTGTTGGGTAGTTAGTTTTAGTAAGTTGTTTAATGTCTAAGTTTGACGCTTGTTTATGCTTTGGCCTTATTTATGACATTGTCATGTTCATGCATCATTGTTTCTAAAAAGCACGAAAAGGAATTTCCATGCACGTTTTCATGAAAAAGAAAAAGATAACGAAAAGGTAAAATGTATGAATGATGGTCATGTCAGGGATGATGGTTCAAACACGGCTGTCTTACAGGTGAAGCGTGTATTCCCCCCGGGTAGATGAAAGGGGCTATCCAATCGCCGGATGTGCTGTTTTTATCTACCGAGAGTGAAGCCCCGGTGACTTATATGAAATGAAATGATTAGGGAAAAGGTAAGATCCATGATTTACGAACCACATATGCATAGCATTCACGTGCATTCACGTAGACTTACTGAGCCTTTAGCTCACAGTTTGTTTCTATGGTGTAGGTGGCTTAGAGCAAGGTGAGGACGATGTCCCTCCACCTGACGAGCCTGCATGTTGATGGAAGATGCCCGTGGGAGTGTGCTGGCGTAGTCGGTGCAAACTTGACCCGTGGGGAGCTATAGGTTAAGTATTTTGTGGTTTTTGGGATGAATGGGCCGATGAGTGATTAGTTAGAATGAAATATATAGAAACCATTATAGGATGCTTGGTATCTGGATAGGTTGTGAACAAATGTATTGAATGTCCATTTTGATGATATTTTTGGGCTTCCGCTATGTATGGATAGATTTTTGAAGTATAGGTTATGTTTTGATGAATTAGAATTGAAATTAATGTTTTGATAGATTTTTGATAAAATAGAATTCGGTTTATGGATGTGCATTTTAGTTGGATTGTTGATGAATGATTGGAGGATGGAATTTGAAGTGTTATTAGGTTAAGGAAGAGATAAATTGATGAAGTGATGAAGGTTTGGAGTGGAAATGGTGAAGTGTGTATGAAAGGGAATGGGGGCGTGAGAAAAGGAAGAGGAAGGGAAAGGAAAAAAAGGAGCCATTCGATCGCCAAAAGAGGGGCGATCGAACGTAGAATTCTCTGGTTTTCCAGAGAGTTTCCCGATCATTCGCCCAAAGAGGGGCGAACGATCGCCTGTTATGTGGTTAAGCACTCTGGTTTTCTAGAGCGCTAGCCGATCGATCGCCCGAAAAGAGGCGATCGATCAGCGGCTCAAGGGCCGATCGATCGGCTGTCACATGGCCGATTGATCGCCCCTTTCATTTTATTGTTTCGGACGTTTTTTCCCTCGGTCCTTTATACTATGATTTCTCTCAGTTTTACATTTTCTTTTAAATATTTTTCAATACGGTTTTAATGACTTAGATTGTGATTTAGAATTAAGAGGGAGTGGTTTTGGGTATGTTCTAAATTAAAGCCAAAATATCGATAGATATGGATAGATTGTCCGAGTCCGTTCTCTAACGAATGAATGAATGCATGAAAAAGGAAAATGGAATGAAATGAATGAAAAGAAAAATTTTATGAGAGCGGGCGAGGGTAGTATGTATGCACGTCCACGGCACAGATCGTGGCGGCACCGACTCGGGGTCGGGGTCGTCACAACAGTTGGTATCAGAGCTTCTGGGTTTTAAAATCGGTTCTGTAGACTGCTCGACTGCGCAAGCCACTACACGGACATACTTCTTCAACTGTAAGTACGTTTTTAAGATTTATTTATTTTGTTTTTTAAAGTTATTGTTTCTAACTTTTATAGGTATACAAAATGGTGCGTCGAGGGAATGATAGGGATGAGAGAGATGATACGATAGACCAATTGAGAGAGTTTATAGCTCAACAGTCCCAACACTTAGACCGAAAGGCTCAGCATATGGAAAGACAGTCTCAATAGCTTGACACGCTGATTAACCGTGAGAACAACAGAACTCAGGAGGTGGCAACTCCTAGTAATCGTGGAATGGAGAGGTTTCAAAAACTACAACCCTCAGTGTTCAACGGACAATCTTCGGATCCCTCTTTAGCTGAGGAGTGGATTTGGACTATGGGGGACATGTTGGCCTATGCGAATATAGGGGATGGAGAGAAGGTCGCGTTTGTCAGCTATCACTTGGCTCTGGATGCCCGTTTCTGGTGCGATACAATCAAGACAACCACAGATGTAACCGTGATGAGTTGGGAGCGGTTTAAAGCCATGTTTTATGACAAATATTTTAGCCATACGTTACGGGAGGAAAAAATGATGGAGTTCATGCAATTGAGATAGGCTGGCTCACTTGCCGAATACGTCAGAAAGTTTGAGGCCCTATCCCAGTTCGCACCATGCCAGGTCAGTGCTAATGAGGACAAGGTGCGTCGATTTATGCAAGGGCTAAGTCAGGAGATCAGAAAAAGTGTCATTATATCAGGGGTGCGGAATGTGCCCTATACTGAGATTGTGGCGAGAGCGCCAGAGATTGAGGCCATTGAACAGACTTATGTCAAACCGAGGGAGCTAGCGATAGGGTTCTTTTGGGAGATACAGCCTCGGCCTCAGAATAGGGGTTGGCAACCGAGGGGACAGCCACAGCAACAACAAAGAGGTACTAAGAGGCCCTACGATGGTAAGGGTGACCAGGGCAAGGGGAAGCAAGTCCAAGGGGCTACTCAGAAGCCTATTTGTCCTAAGTGCCAGAAGGAACATTTTGGCGATTGTCGGATGGGCACTGATAGATGCTACTGATGTGGTGAAGTTGGCCACTACGTCATGAATTGCCCATTAATGAACCGAAGTCAGTCAGGCGAGGATCAAAGAAGAGTTGCCCTGAGAATTTTTGCCTTTATTGAGCCAGGCGATATTGACGACGAGGCCCAGCCCTCCGTTATAGCAGGTACTATTTTGGTCACAGGAGTAGCTGTATTTTCATTGATAGACACGGGTGCTACGCACTCGTTTATTTCTACTGCATGCGTAGCTAGACTAAAGATAGTATCTGAGTTAGCAGAGTACGAGTATTGAGTAATGCTGCCTTCAGGGGAGTTTATGCAGTCATATCACATCTTTCAGGGCAATGTCGTCTCTGTAGGGAACAACACCCTTTATGCCCGATTGATAGTTATGGGCATAGAGCGGTATGATCTTATCTTGGGGATGGATTGGCTATCTCGCCATTTCGCTACCATCAACTGCCGATCTGGGTTGGTGACTTTTTGACCCCCGGGTAAAGAAGAATTTGCTTACCAGGCAATGAATAAATTGAGTGGATTACTAACTTCCTACTCGATGAAGGTAAGAGAGCATTTAGAGGTGAATGCTCGATTTACATGGTCACTGTGGTCGACACTCAATTACTTAATGGGGTAAAGCCAGGTGACATCTTGATTGTCACGGAGTTCACAGAGATTTTTCGCAACAATCTTCCTGGATTGCCACCGGACCAGGACATAGAGTTTGTAGTTGATGTTTATCCAGGTTCAAAACCTGTATCTAAAAATTCGTACATATTGGCACCTGCCGAGCTAAAAGAGTTGAAATCTCAGCTAGAAGAGTTGTTGGATAAGGGATTCATCCGACCTAGCTTTTCTCCTTGGGGTGCGCCAGTTTTGTTCGTTAAGAAGAAATACGGAACTCTCCGTATGTGCATCGACTATCGAGAGTTGAATAAATAGAGAGTGAAAAATAAGTACCCGTTGCCCCGAATAGATGATTTGTTCGATCAACTACAGGGCACCTGAGTATTTTCGAGAATTGACCTACGTTTAGGTTATTACCAGTTGAAAGTTTGACGAGAGGATATTCAAAAGACGGCGTTTCGAATGAGGTATGGGCATTATGAGTTTTTCGTTATATCTTTTGGACTTACGAATGCCCCTACAGCATTTATGGACTTAATGAACTGCGTCTTCAAGGAGTATTTGGACAAATTTGTGGTTGTGTTCATTGACGACATCTTGATATATTCAAAGACGAAAAAGGAACACGAAGAGCACTTATGGATTGTTTTGGGAGTTTTACAACGACATCAGCTTTACCCAAAGTTCTCTAAGTGTGAGTTTTGACTGGATCGAATTAACTTCCTTGGCCACATTATATCTCAAGAGGGGATTTCCGTAGACCCAAGTAAGATTCAAGTTGTAAAAGATTGGCCGCAGCCTAAGAATGTGCAAGAGATACGTGGATTTCTCGGATTGGCCGGGTATTATCGGAAGTTCATCGAGGGATTTTCAAATATCACAGTCCCTCTTTCGCGTTTGACCAAGAAAGATGAAAAGTTTGTATGGTCTACTGTATGTGAAAAGAGCTTTTAGGAGCTGAAGCAGAAATTGACCACGGCTTCAGTTTTGACACTGCCTGTTGAAGGCGACAAGTTCAGCATATATTGTGATGCGCCTAAAGTTGGACTTGGACGTGTGCTTATGCAGGAGGGAAGGGTTATTGCGTATGCTTCTCGGCAGTTGAAGCCGTATGAGCAGAATTACCCGACGCATGAGTTGGAACTAGCAACGGTTGTCTTTGCGTTGAAAATTTGGAGACACTACCTGTATGGGCAGCAGTGTAAGGTGTTCTCAGATCACAGGAGTTTAAAATACCTGTTTACACAGAAAGAACTAAATATGCGGCAAAGAAGGTGGTTGGAGTTCGTTAAAGATTATGACTTTGAAATTAAATACCACCCAGGGAAAGCAAATAAAGTCGCAGATGCCTTGAGTAGAATGCCTATTGCGAGGCAGCCTTCACTTGCCGCAATGTCGATGATGCTTAAGTTCGAGATTGAAAAGTTTGACGTAGAGATTGTGGCTGAGTTGTCCACTATGCTCGCAAGTATTTCATTACGGCCGACAATTTTGGATAAAATATGAGAAGTTCAACGGAAAGACTTAGAGTGTGACAAGCACCGTTTGAGCATGACCTCTGAGGATTCTTCCGATTTCAGCTTATCGGAGGATGGCATACTAAAATTCAGGCATAGATGGTACTTGCCTAACGAGGAAGAGTTAAAGAAAGAAATCTTGGCCGAGGCACACTGTAACGACCCCGGCCAGGAGCCGTCACGTTTTCATAATCTTTCATTGATCGTTCGCTTGACTTTTACTATTATTACATCTTTTCTATTTCTCGACAGACATTTACATTTGCATAATATATATATATATATATATTTTTTTAAACTGGAAACAGAGACGTAGAACCATCAAGGGAGACGAATCCTCTCGTGCTCGATTTCCCTACACCTCGTCGGCTCAAACTCTCGCAGAGTTGAGCGACTAGGCTCGGTCATCGGTTTCTTGACAAATTCGGGCAAGGAAGGAATGCCCTCAACTCTCTTAACATGATTCTACTCGGGTTTGCATGGGTTGCATGTGTTGACAATCCACGGAAATTTCATCGTTCGGTCATCACGTGCATTGCGCGTGACTCGCTTAACACCGTCTAAAAGGAGACATCTTCCGGTGGGCACGTGGGCCTCGCGTGCTCAATTAAAACATCATCCGGTGACATCCACCGGTCACTAGACGACAAGATAACATTTACAACTTCCGGTGACGTCAGCCAACATCCACCGGTCACTAGACGACAAAACACATTCTACATCTACCGGTCGCTAAACGACAAAACACATTCTGCATCTACCGGTGACGTCATCCGGAAGACTAACCCATCAAACTACTATCATTCGGCATCTGCCGATGACGTCAGCCGGAAGACTAAACCATCAAACTACTATCACTCGGCATCTGCCGATGACGTCAGCCGGAAGACTACCTCATCCAGCTTCCATCTTACGGTAGAAAACACTAAATCATCAAATGACACCTTCCAACAGAAAGAACCACAACTCATTCAGAATGCATATAGCGGAAGACTTAAGCTACAGATCATTTATAAATCTATATAATCATTCCCTGACTCAGTGATCAACTAGACAGTCTTAAGGCTCAACATTATAAAATAATCTCATCCTACTTAAACTACCATATCCTTTATTATACTGAAACAAAAGAGCATTAACCAGGGGTCATAAATCGCCTTTCCAGCCCTGCACTGTCATTTTGAGCATTCCCCAGCAACCAGCCTTAAGCATCCTCTTTGAACATAGTATCCTCACCTGAACCTTCTTCACCTACACCATAAGGTTCAACTATAAGCCTAATGCTTAGTAAAGAATGCATGCTGACAGATATACATGAGTGCACAAATTAAAGAACACAAGTTCATAAACCTTTCTTCATTCATGTTCATTTTCATTATTTACATGGCATGTATTAAGGCAGGAAACGAGGGAGGAAGGCAAGGGTACATAGTCATTTGCCTATCGCGGCAATCATAGTAACGACTTGCTCGGCCTCCACCAGTGGGAGAATTCGCGAGCCATACATGTCATCAACTCGGCCTCCACCAGTGGGAGAATCCGCGAGCCATAATAATCATTAACTCGGCCTCCACCGGTAGGAGGATTCGCGAGCCATTCATATCATAGTCTTTTCCCCCGCTCTGCACTTAATCATGGTTACATTTGCTCTTCATGTTCTTAACTTAATTATAAACGTGGACATAATGCATAGACATGAAGTTCACAGAGAAAAGTCATACCATAAAGACAAACAAAACATCCCGTAGCTTAACATCTTCGTACACAAATTCTTCATATCATGGAAATAACTAATCATAATCAACAGACTAACATCTCAATGATTTCCTAATACCCTTGCGGTGTAGGGCCCTAGTGGCCGGAAATCTTAATACATTCACTTACCTGGTTTCCTTAGCAATCCGAGCTTCTTCCCTTTAAACTTCTTCACCTAAAACATGTACATTACAGTAGTTAAAACAAAGGTCCTAATAGTTCTATTCATAAATCGTCCTAGGACTCTAATAGCTAAGGTTACTCCGAATCCTCTGTTTGACACACTGCAGTCTGAAATCTGAAACTAGGCGGACAGGTTTTTACCATTGATTAAATCCGAGTTGGTTACTTTGAAATGTTCAGAATCGATTTGGGATGACATTTCTACTCTCAGACTTAAAAGGGTCTTAAACTACTCGGCCACTGCTAAGAAAATTCCGAACTCAAATGCCGAGCTGAAAGCAGAACTTTAATCACTAATAAATGACTACATTGTCCATTTCATACCTCGAGTGCGGATTTGCAGAGAAAAGCAGGCTGAAACCAGCCGTCAGCAAGGGAAGATTCTGGTAGCCGAGAGCAAAAGCTTGGGAGGGAAGGAATCGCCGAGAGGGAATGTCGGCTACAGTGGTAATAAAATGAGGTTTAAGGTTTCCACTTTCTATTTATACTCAACCCATCAATCTTAATTACAAAACTGCCACCCAACCTAGTTTTACTCTACTTGTAATAAATTTGTCTTAACATTAAATTTAAATCATAAAGGTTAAATAAGAGGGTGACAATGAAAATGGTCAGAAAATCACCTGGCCGAAATGTCGGGTGTTACACACACTCTTCGGCTTACTCGGTGCATCCAAGAAGCACCAAAATGTACCGAGATCTAAAACAACATTTCTGATGGCCTAACATGAAGAGAGAGGTTGCAAGTACGTAGAAACTTGTCTGATTTTTCAGCAGGTCAAGGCAGAACATCAAAGGCCGGCAGGAACTTTGCAACCCCTGCCTATCCCAGAGTGGAAAGGGGAACAGATTTCAATGGATTTTATTGTTGGACTCCCGAGAATGACGAAGGGACATGACAGGATTTGGGTGATTGTGGACCGTTTAACAAAGTCGGCCCACTTTCTTCCAGTTAAAACAACGTTTTCCATGGATCAGTTCGCCAAACTCTATGTGCAGGAGATTCTTAGACTGCACGGGGTGCCTATTTCTATAGTTTCAAACCGAGATCCGAGATTTACTTCGAGATTTTGGAGGAGTTTGCACAAGGCCATGGGAACTCAGTTAAACTTCAGCACGACATTTCATCCTCAGACCGATGGTCAGACGAAACGTACGAATCAGGTTCTTGAGGATATGCTTAGAGCTTGTGTATTGGAGTTTCAAGGATCGTGGTGTAACGACCCCGGCCAGGAGCCGTCACGTGTTCATATCCTTTCATTAATCGTTTGCTTGACTTTTACTATTATTACATTCACTTACTATCTCTCAACAGACTTTCACATTTTACATATATATTTTTTTTTCTAAACTGGTAATAGAGACGCAGAACCATTAAGGAAGACGAACCCTCTCATGCCCGACTTCCCACGCCTCGTCGGCTCAAACTTTCACAGAGTCGAGCGACTGGACTCGGTCATCGGTTTCTTGACAATTTCGGGAAAAGAGGAAGTGCCCTCAATTCTCTTAACAAAATACCACTCGGGTTTGCATGGGTTGCATGCGTTGACAACCCTCAGAAACTTAGTCGTCCGGTCATCACGTGCATTACGCGTGACTCGCTTAACATCACCTAAAAGGAGACATCTTCCGGTGGGCACGTGGGCCTCGCGTGCTAAATTAAAACATCATCCGGTCACTAAATGACAAAAACACATTTTATATCTTCCGGTCGCTAAACGACAAAACACATTTTACATCTTCCGGTCGCTAAACGAAAAAACACATTTTACATCTTCCGGTCGCTAAACGACAAAACACATTTTACATCTTCCGGTCGCTAAACGACAAAACACATTTTACATCTTCCGGTGACGTCATCCGGAAGACTAAACCATCATACAACTATCCTTCGGCATCTGCCGATGACGTCAGCCGGAAGACTAAACCAACAAACAACTACCCTTCGGCATCTGCCGATGACGTCAGCCGAAAAAATAAACCATCAAACAATTAACTCTCGGCATCTGCCGATGACGTCAACCGGAAGATTGCCTCATCCAGCTTCCGTCTTACGGTAGAGAACACTAAATCATCAAGGGACTCCTTCCAACTGGAAGAAAACACAACTCATCCAAATGCATATAACGGAAGACTTAAGCAACAGATCATTTATAATCTATATAATCATTCCCTGACTCAGTGATCCACTAGACAGTTTCAAAGCTCAACGTTTTAAAATAATCTCATCCTACTTAAACTACCATATCCTTTAACATACTGTAACATAAGAGTCTTAACCAGGGGTCATAAATCGCCTCTCCAGTCCCGCACTGTCACCTTGAGCATCCTCCAGCAACCAGCCTTAAGCATCCTCTTTGAACATAACATCCTCACCTGAACCTTCTTCACCTACACCATAAGGTTTAACTATAAGCCTAATGCTTAATAAGGAATGCATGCTGACAGATATACATGAGTACACAATTTAAAGAGACATAAGTTCATAAACCATTCATCATTCGTGTTCATCTTTATCATTTACATAACATGTATTAAGGCAGGGAACGAGGGAGGAAGACAGGGGTACATAGTCATTTGCCTATCGCGGCAGTCATACATAATCATTTGCCTATCGCGGCAATCATAATACATCACTCGGCCTCCCCCAGTGGGAGAATTCGCGAGCCATACATATCATTAACTCGGCCTCCACCAGTGGGAGATTTCGCGAGCCATACATATCATTAACTCGGCCTCCACCAGTGGGAGATTTCGCGAGTCATACATAACATAGTCTTTTCCCCGTTCTGCACTTAATCATGGTTACATTTACTTTTCATGTTCTCTACTTAATCATAAACGTGGACATAATGCATAGACATGAGGTTCATAAAGAAAAGTCATACCATAAGGACAAGTAGAACATCCTGTAACTTTACATTTACTTACACAACTTCTTCATATCGTGGAAATAACAAATCATAGTCAACAAGCTAACGTCTCAGTGATTTCCTAGTACCCTTGCGGTGTAGGGCCCTAGTGGCCGGAAATCTTAACACATTCACTTACTTGGATTCCTTAGCAATCCGAACTTCCTCTCTTTAACTTCTTCACCTAAAACATGTACATTACAGTAGTTAAAACAAAGTCCTAGTAGTCCTAATCATAAACCATCCTAGGATCTAATAGCTAAAGTCATTCCGATTCCTCTGTTTGACACACTGCAGTCTGAAATCCGAAACTAGGTGGACAGGTTTTACCATTGATTAAATCCGAGTTGGTTACTTAAAATGCTCAGAATCGATTCGGGATGACATTTCTACTCCCAGATTTTAAAAAGTCATAAACTACTCGGCCACTGCTAAAAAAATCCGAACTCAGTGCCGAGCTGAAAACAGAGCTCTATTTACTAATGAATGACTACATTGTCCATTTCATACCTCGGGTGTGGATTTGCAGAGAAGAGCAAGCTCGAAACCAGCCGTCGGTAAAGGGAAGTTCTGGTAGCCGAGAGCAAGAACTTGGGAAAGAAGGAATCGCCGAGAGGGAATGTCGGCTACAGTGGCAATAAATGAGATTTAAGGTTTCCATTTCCTATTTATACTTAATCCATCAATTCTAATTACAAAACTGCCACCCAACCTAGTTTTACTCAACTTGTAATAAATTTGTCTTAACATTAAATTTAAATCATAAAGGTTAAATAAGAGGGTGACAATGAAAATGGTCAGAAAATCACCTGGCCGAAATGTCGGGTGTTACACGTGGAGCAGGTACTTGCCATTAATCGAGTTCTCCTATAACAACAACTTTCAGGCTACGATCGGCATGGCTCCGTATGAAGCACTATATGGACAGAAGTGCAAGTCACCACTATATTGGGAAGAGGTTGGCGAGGCTAGTATTATTGACCCTGATATTCTACAGCAAACAGCGGAAAAGATCGCAATTATCAAACAGCGCATTGAGATAGCTCCGAGCCGTCAAAAAAGCTATGCTGACAATAGACGAAGGGAAATGGAATTTAATTAAGGCGATGAGGTATATTTGAAGATTTCTTCATTCAAAGGCGTCATGAGATTCGGAAAAAGAGGCAAGCTAAGCCCTCGTTATATGGGTCTCTTCCCTATTTTGAAGAGGATTGGGAAGATGGCATATCGATTACAGCTTCCGGCATCTATGGAGAGCATCCACAACGCCTTTCACGTATCCATGCTTAGGAAATGCGTGCGTGACCCGTCGCATGTCGTAGAAGCACGAAAAATTGAGATGCAACCAACGCTAACCTATGTGGAAAATCCAGTCAAATTCTGGAATCCTCTATTAAGGTATTGAGAAACAAAGAAATTTCGCTAGTCAAGGTGTTATGGCGGAATCACGGAGTGGAGGAAGCTACCTGGGAAAGGCAGCAGGCTATGATGGCTAAGTATCCAAAATTATTTGTGTAATCAATTTTGAGGACAAAATTTCAATTAAGGTGGATGGAATGTAACACCCGGTTTTACTAGTTTTCTAATTTTACGCGCAATGACATTTCTGTAAATAATTGAAACATGTCAGTTTTGCGAATCGAGAGTTTTAATAGAATCCTTATAATTAATATGGATTTTAGGAAAAATATGGAAATTTAAGAAATTCAAACCGAAATGTAACGCCCAAGTTTCTGTTTTTGACCTTATAAAGATTTAATTCGTAAAAATAGAAAATTAAATCTGTTTTATGAACGGAAAGTTTTATTAGAGCCTTAGTAATAAATCAGAATTATTGGTGAAATAAGGAGAATTTGGAGAAAACAAACTGATAGTCGAACAATGAGTTAAACGGAAAATCAAATGGAGGGACAAACTTGTCATTTGACAAATCAATTTCATTAAAAACACAAAAAACCTCATTCTCTCCCAACACTTAACGTAAATTTTCCCTCTTCTCCTCTCAACGGCGACGCTTCTCTTCCACGGCTTCTTCACCATTTCTTCATTGTTCTTCCTCCGTCTTCAAAGTTTCTTCACGTTTACCTCCCCTATCGTAATTCTAGATAAGAATCTATAGTTTTGGACGGTTTATTTCCGGTTTCTAGGTCGTTAAATAGTTAGGGTTTTGTTAGGTTTTGTCGAAAATAATCGGGTTATGTTAGAAACGGTTAGTTATAGCCTATTTGATGATTATTGAGCGTTGTTGGGCGAATTAATGGCTGTGTTTAGGGTTTTTGTTGAAAAATTAGTATTTGGAGCTTTAGAAATCTCCATTAATGGAGGTTTAGAATTTGTGAGCGTAAATTGCTCAACAAAATGCCCAACAGAGGTTTATTAGAATTTTAGGAAATTTTCTTTAGTTAGGAGTTTCGTTAGTTTACAAAATTTCATAGTTTAGGCTCGATTTTAACAATGAATGCTATGGATTGTTCTAGGTGACAAAGCTTGAAACGAGGAGCTCGGTGTGCTAAGGACACGAGGTAAGTTCCTGTGACTTATGTGGCCGATTCGGCCTACACCATATGATTTTACGTTGCTTGAGGAAATTGGTGAATGTAGGTTGTGTTGGGTAGTTAGATTGGGTAATTAGTTTTAGTAAGTTTTTTAATGTCTAAGTTTGACGCTTGTTTATGCTTTGGCCTTATTTATGACATTGTCACGTTCATGCATCATTGTTTCTAAAAAGCACGAAAAGGAATTTTCATGCACGTTTTCATGAAAAAGAAAAAGATAACGAAAAGGTAAAATGTATGAATGATGGTCATGTCAGGGATGGTGGTTCAAACACGGTTGTCCTATAGGTGAAGCGTGTTTTCCCCCCGGATAGATGAAAGGGGCTATCCAATCGCCGGATGTGCCGTTTTTGTAACGCCCCCGAACCCACCCTAGCTCGGAGCGCTACTTTGCTAACCAATCTCACGTTAAAACATAACTTAAAATAAACCTAGACTCGTCAATTTTCCTTAATCCTAACCGCTAAGCACCACGGCGTCTTTCCCGAAAATTTCGGCAAAGTAACGCCTGAAAATGGCGCCTCCAAAATGCTAAGTACCTGCACACAATTCAATCTCAACCAGATCCAAAATATTTCTAACCATCTAACCAACCTACGAAATCTCTAACAAACCACATATCGCCAAGAAATGCTATCAACATACAAAATAAGGAAAATCTCCAATATAAGGTAACACTTCACCCTGACCTATGACTATATACAACGAATACACATCAGACATCCACCCAAAAAGAACTACACATTTCCATCAACTTACAAGCAGACATTTACAATACTACCAAAATACAAAACCCACATTCTCCGAAGACCATGGTCGAGGCGCCCCGACAACTGCCTGCACCGGCATACCGCGTACATCATCAACTGCGTCTCAATCCTAGCTTTCCTCGCAACTCCAACCTGTACTCCTTTCGTCACCTACACCACAGAACACACACACACACGTAAGCTTACGCTTAGCAAGTAGAGAATAACAAAGATAAACATACACCATTCACCACAACTCACACAGCGTAACCCTAACACATGCAACACAACACCGCTCAACACGACAACACAACGCCCCAATGCAACTCAATTACCCGACTCCACACAACACAACAACATGACCAAACAATGCTAGTCGCCCACACCTACCATGCCAAACAATGCAAGCCCCACACAACAATGCACTCAATCCTATCACATGCGGTTTCTACTCTCGGTTGTATGTATCACGTTCTCACTTCATTAATCGTAGGCGTACCTCTCTTGTAGAATATCCATTCCACTCAAGACACAGTTGCGTACCTCTCGAGTAGCACTCGAGACACAGTTGCGTACCTCTCGAGTAGCACTCGAGACACAGTTGCGTACCTCTCGAGTAGAAATTCTTCCACTCGAGACACCTCAAAGCAAAGCAACCAACTCACAATTCAAACCAAGTAAAGCAACCAACCAACAACAATTCCCAAACAAAGCAAAGAAATCAACAAACAACAATTCCCTACCGTTCCGTGGTGTAGGCCCGAAGGCAAAACATAACGTCCTCTACTTACCTGGCGTCCTAGCTTACTGAGGATTCTCGATTCCCTATCCCCGTACGGCTCGACCTACGACAAATAGTCAAACTTCATTACAATCAACCCTACATTCCCCCAATTACTCTCAAACTATTATTTCTAGCTTAATCCAATTAAAATTTAACTAAACGGCCAATAATTTGGGTTCGGTAAAAACCGACCCAAAACTTCGAACGCGCGTAACTCTTGCGTCGGTTATCGGAATCGAACGATTCCAGCGGCCACGCACTTCTCTAATAACCTATTTTAACCTGGCAGAATGAATTTTAAAACAAATAATCGTAACTAGGTCAAATACAGCAAAACCCGAATCTGACCTAACCCAGAAATTTTCCCCTTTTCGGTTTTTCATCAATTCCCCTCAATTTCCACACCAATCCATCACCCTCACACCCAATTAGCCTAAACTAATCAAAATTCCGAGCTACACACACCAAAACCCGAAATCCCCAAATCGGGTTCTCTGATTTTTCACTCAATTCGGGCTCATCACAGCCAGGCGATGGAAGCCGGTCCAGGGGTTGGCAAACCCACGCCGGAAGCAACCCATTTCGGCAGGCGATCGGAGCCAAAATAAGCCCGTCGCTCACAGCCACGAACAGAACCGAAAACAGGGCAAAACCGAGTCTTACCTGCCGGTTCATGTGCGGAAACAACCGAAGCCCGCTCGCCGCCGTTGTCTGGCCGGAGACCGTCGGAAATCGCCGTCGGTCTTGGTCGGAGAACGTCCCCTCGCCTCTCGCCGCTCTCCCCTTCTCCTCTGCCCTCGTCGGCCTTCGAGAAACAGAATAGCTTCGGCTATTCTGTTGTTTTTATTAAATTTTTATAATAATAATAATAATAAAACTATTTCATTAATTTAAACTAGCTAATTACCGTTTTACCCTCCCGTACATTCAGCCAAAATATAACGAACCCTCGATAATTCTCTCACCTCACCCTCGGTCTAACTCTTCCATCGAAACTCCCGAGCATAACTAATTAACCCAATAACTAACATAACTTAAATTAATCAAATCTAAAACCATTCACTTTTCTTTTAAATTAATTAAAACAATCTATTTTATTGTTCTTTTATTTTCTCTCCAATAAAAATAATCCCGGGTGTTACAATCCATCCTCCTTACAAAAATTTTGTCCTCAAAATTTGTGGCCTTGATAATCCCTTAATTTACTCACTTCAATCTACCCTCCTAACTTTTTAGGTTGTAATACTAACTTAGACTACGCTATGATCGTAATCATCTAAAGTTCTACGTATCCAAAGTTCCCAACTATTCACTTCATATCTTATACTCCCAAACCCCTCTAACTTCATTTCCGACTCTAGCTTTGCTACCCCAATCGAGTAATTCTAAGAACTTAATGAGTACACATCTTACCTTAGGTTCTACTACCCTCTTAACGTCTGGGCTGCCTACTCAACTACACTATGACCTAATCATCTATCGGGTGCCTCTAATTATCTCTCGGTAATAACAATGCCTACCTCTCCAAAGTTTTGAATTCATCTAACTCTACCCTCTATTGCTTAAAGCATTCATCACTTAGACCCTTAATTCTCTCTAACTTAATTCTCAACTCTAGTTTTTCCTCAAGTTCCGTTTATCTAAATCGTTATTTTCTATTTTCGTGTCTATCACACAAGTACATCAAGCCCTCAATACATCCTCCATTTCAATTCCTTATCTACTCTACCCACTCCTTTCTACTTTATCATTCTCATTTCTTATACCAACTTACCTCGAGAAATCACGATAGTTCATTAATCACCCTAACACTATTCATATATTTCAAGTTTTCACTCCAAGTATTGCAAGCTCTCATTACTTAAATTTATTAACTAAAGTCTATTATAAATTCTCAAATCACTAAACTCAATTTATCCAACTACTATTTCAGTCATCACCAAACACTCTCAAATTATTAGGTCTAAACTAACTTTTCCCCGCCTTCACACTCGACACCCTAAATGATGTTCACGCATTTCACTTCACCCCCACAAAATTTCAAATTAAAACTAATTCTCCCAAATTAACCCTACTCTAAGTTCCCTCCTTCCTATCCAATATCCTCCATTAAAATTTACTAATCTCCTCACATACCTCACTTCTCACTCTTCACCCAATAACAAAGGTCAAACACATATCTTAGTCTAACTTTCATAATTATGTATTCCTACACATTTATTAACTTTAACTTAATCAATTTAATTCTTTCAAACTTTTACAATTTAATTCTCAATATCCTTTAAGTTCTTTAACTTCATACAAAATACTCAATTTCTAGTGGCTAACTCTCTTATCCTAACTCTCTCTCATAGTTAACTAATCTCATCACTTAAATCTAGAATATAATCTAATCGTTCTTCTAGCTTACATCTCTCAACTTTTGTTTTCTTAATCATATTCTAATAGTACTCGAGTTTAATTTACATCCTATGCTTAAGCTTATCCACTCTTAAACTTATCGACGCAAGTCTAAGCTAGTTACCACCTCCACGGTTCTTATCCTAACATTCTTCATGTAATTTCTCGTCCCTCTCGTTCAAAATTCCTGTATCTCCTCAACTCCCATGCTACCAAACACTTAAAGTCTAAACCTAAATTTCTAACCTTTCTCTTCCTACACAATACTACTTCTAACCTCATTTCCAAATTTCTCAACACTCATACAAATCTCAACGTTCACTCGGGATTCTCTCCAAATTTCTCAACACTCATACAAATCTCAACGTTCACTCGGGATTCTCTCCAAATTTACTACATACTTGACTCTCTTTGGCTCTTCTACTTAGGTTTTTCTTGCATAAAGTTCATTAGAATTTTCCCTTAACAATTTACTTAAGTTAAACACTTGAATACATAAGCTAGACACTCAAATACAATCTACATTTAAATACTTCTAACTCTACATAGTTCTAAACTATACCACTTTTACCTCTACACACATCTTCATAATTATAGTAATGGCATTACGACGATCTAAGATGTCTCCCAATAATGTCGTTCTAAATTTCAAACTTCTATCTGGTTTATCGTAGTATTTCCTAGTACACCCAAGGGTTTGCTAACTAGGCCCCAATTCTATCTATTCCAAATTTTATCTCTCTTAAGATATCTCCTTAAGGGTAAAATCCTAGACGTACCATTTTTACAAACATCTAGGTTATTTGTGTTAATACATAGCTCCCTCATCCTAAGGTCTACCTCGCCTTACAATCAACCCAACATGTCCTCACCATTTTCCTGCTACGACACAACTCACACCCTTCCTAACGTCTATCACTTCTACCCAGGCTAACGTTTCCACTCAACTCGGATCGACCATAACTCTTTTTCTCACATTCCTAGGGTTATCAGTCTTACATTCTCATCCTAAGATTCTTTAATCTCTCTATGTTCAATTCTACTTCTGTCTATCCTACGGATGTTACCTTGTTCATTTCGCTTTTCCAATAAATTCTTAGCTATTTGAACTATCAGTTCACTATGTCAACACACATGTCTATGAATTAGCTGAAGGGATCTACTAAAGTTGTCTCGGTACTCTCGGACTGTTCTAATCTATTACAGTTCTATGACAGTTCCAAATTACAGTTCTAAAATAACAGGGGTTAAACAATCTAATCTTAGATATAAACTAACTAGAAGTAAAGAAATACTTACAGTCGGTGAAGCACGTTGCATGGCGGCCGGCATTGTCGGGTAATCATTTGAACGACACGACCATTTATGCTCTGATACCATCTTGTAACGCCCCCGAACCCACCCTAGCTCGGAGCGCTACTTTGCTAACCAATCTCACGTTAAAACATAACTTAAAATAAACCTAGACTCGTCAATTTCCTTAATCCTAACCGCTAAGCACCACGGCGTCTTTCCCGAAAATTTCGGCAAAGTAACGCCTGAAAATGGCGCCTCCAAAATGCTAAGTACCTGCACACAATTCAATCTCAACCAGATCCAGAATATTTCTAACCATCTAACCAACCTACGAAATCTCTAACAAACCACATATCGCCAAGAAATGCTATCAACATACAAAATAAGGAAAATCTCCAATATAGGGTAACACTTCACCCTGACCTATGACTATATACAACGAATACACATCAGACATCCACCCAAAAAGAACTACACATTTCCATCAACTTACAAGCAGACATTTACAATACTACCAAAATACAAACCCCACATTCTCCGAAGACCATGGTCGAGGCGCCCCGACAACTGCCTGCACCGGCATACCGCGTACATCATCAACTGCGTCTCAATCCTAGCTTTCCTCGCAACTCCAACCTGTACTCCTTTCGTCACCTACACCACAGAACACACACACACACGTAAGCTTACGCTTAGCAAGTAGAGAATAACAAAGATAAACATACACCATTCACCACAACTCACACAGCGTAACCCTAACACATGTAACACAACACCGCTCAACACGACAACACAACGCCCCAATGCAACTCAATCACCCGACTCCACACAACACAACAACATGACCAAACAATGCTAGTCGCCCACACCTACCATGCCAAACAATGCAAGCCCCACACAACAATGCACTCAATCCTATCACATGCGGTTTCTACTCTCGGTTGTATGTATCACGTTCTCACTTCATTAATCGTAGGCGTACCTCTCTTGTAGAATATCCATTCCACTCGAGACACAGTTGCGTACCTCTCGAGTAGCACTCGAGACACAGTTGCGTACCTCTCGAGTAGCACTCGAGACACAGTTGCGTACCTCTCGAGTAGAAATTCTTCCACTCGAGACACCTCAAAGCAAAGCAACCAACTCACAATTCAAACCAAGTAAAGCAACCAACCAACAACAATTCCCAAACAAAGCAAAGAAATCAACAAACAACAATTCCCTACTGTTCCGTGGTGTAGGCCCGAAGGCAAAACATAACGTCCTCTACTTACCTGGCGTCCTAGCTTACTGAGGATTCTCGATTCCCTATCCCCGTACGGCTCGACCTACGACAAATAGTCAAACTTCATTACAATCAACCCTACATTCCCCCAATTACTCTCAAACTATTATTTCTAGTTTAATCCAATTAAAATTTAACTAAACAGCCAATAATTTGGGTTCGGTAAAAACCGACCCAAAACTTCGAACGCGCGTAACTCTTGCGTCGGATATCGGAATCGAACGATTCCAGCGGCCACGCACTCCTCTAATAACTTATTTTAACCTGGCAGAATGAATTTTAAAACAAATAATCGTAACTAGGTCAAATACAGCAAAACCCGAATCTGCCCTAACCCGGAAATTTTCCCCTTTTCGGTTTTTCATCAATTCCCCTCAATTTCCACACCAATCCATCACCCTCACACCCAATTAGCCTAAACTAATCAAAATTCCGAGCTACACACACCAAAACCCGAAATCCCCAAATCGGGTTCTCTGATTTTTCACTCAATTCGAGCTCATCACAGCCAGGCGATGGAAGCCGGTCCAGGGGTTGGCAAACCCACGCCGGAAGCAACCCATTTCGGCAGGCGATCGGAGCCAAAACAAGCCCGTCGCTCACAGCCACGAACAGAACCGAAAACAGGGCAAAACCGAGTCTCACCTGCCGGTTCATGCGCGGAAACAACCGAAGCTCGCTCGCCGCCGTTGTCTTGCCGGAGACCGTCGGAAATCACCGTCGGTCTTGGTCGGAGAACGTCGCCTCGCCTCCCGCCGCTCTCCCCTTCTCCCCTGCCCTAGTCAGCTTTCGAGCAACAGAATAGCTTCGGCTATTCTGTTGTTTTTATTAAATTTTTATAATAATAATAATAATAATAATAATAATAAAACTATTTCATTAATTTAAACTAGCTAATTACCGTTTTACCCTCCCGTACATTCAGCCAAAATATAACGAACCCTCGATAATTCTCTCACCTCACCCCCGGTCTAACTCTTCCATCGAAACTCCCGAGCATAACTAATAACACAAGAAATAACATACCTTAAATGAATTCAAATCGTAAAACCATTTTTTTTTTTTTTTTTTT
>CM039505.1:45340373-45525006 GCA_022432975.1 Begonia masoniana
ATTTTTTTTAATATTAAACTCTATCGTATAATTAAATATTTATAATTTATTATATTAATTAAACAAATTAATATTTATCACCTAATAGCAAAATATAATAGTTCAACGTAATAAAATAATCAAACTAGAGTCTCTCTAAAAATAAATAACTAAAAAAAATTATATTTTTCAAGTCGATCATACTCAACGAACACTACTGAATTGACCAACAGTCAAAAATATTTACCATCTTCAAATAAATATAGTAGTGATAATCATACATATAATTAAATATTACTATTCACGACATCTACGTAAAATTACAACTCCACACTCCAAACTATTGTTATTTTGTTTTTAAACAAATAGGATCATAACGTTAGAAAAATGATCAAATAGAAAACATGTACTTTGTTGCTAGTTGCATATATTTGGACAGTGGACATTTATCAATTACGTTAGCAAGATACCAATCCCGGTCGACAACTGGCACTATATGCGTAACGTCGATGAATCAACTTAGTCCAGATTTTGTGATTGTAGTTGTCTTAGAGTGACAACTTAGCTATGCTTGAACAAAGAAACTGAGGATCAGTCGCTGTTTTGGGGGGTGATACAAACATAAGCGTTGTGCGGCAATTCTATGCCAACCTTAAGGCATCAAAGAAGTTGGGATCATCAAAGTGCGCAACAAAATTATTAACTACTCAGCCGAAGCTATTAATGCCAAGTTTGGCTTGAATAACTTTAACCAATGATGATTACCACACAATGTTGGATGAAAGGCCTAATTACAAGATGATTATACGCGAGATGGGGCACCGGGGCTCAAATTAGGTCTATTCAACAGTGAATCCGGCTCAACCACTCCATTTGTTAACAAGTTGCTTGAATCACTACACGCAGGCATGATGTAGGCTCATCAGGGGTAGTTTGATGCCTACATCTCAGAAAATGGAGTTCACTAAAAAAAGCGAGCAGTACTTCTCTACTACATTTTGATAGGAAGATCCATAAATGTCGGTCGCATTATCCACAGAAATATCCTCACATGTGATAAGGGCACCAACACCGGTGGTCATGTACACCCAGTTCTGATCACTCATTTATGTGCTTCGGTGAATATCCCAATGAGCTCAACTGACGAACCATGGATCCAACAAACGGTGTATGACCCCTCCAACATAGTCAAAATAGCCAATTGGCCATATGACATACCTAGAAATGATGGACTTGGATTCATTGAGCACGATGCCAATGTCAAAATTCCACCTCAATCAATGCTTATGCCTTGTATCCGGTGAAATATTTTACCCAGCAGGGCCAATTATGCATACCAAGACCGCGCCGAAGCTCGCCTTCAACGGCGGTATGAAGACCAATCATCTACGCCACACACTCAAGGCACTCGATGAATTGCGTACCAACGCTTATGAAAATTCCTAGTTCTACAAGGAGAAAAAAAAACGTGGCATGATAAGCATATCATGAAGAAAGAATTAGCGTCGGGTCAACAAGTGTTACTATTTAACTCGCGTTTGAAGCTCTTTCCAGGCAAGCTAAAGTCAAGATGGTCAAGTCTATTTACATTGGTTCAAGTATTTCCTCATGGTGTCGTCGAGCTACGTGGAATAGATAATGGAACATTTAAAGTAACTCGTCAAAGAGTGAAGTTGTATTTTGGTGGCGTTATAGAGAGTGATACACTTGTCACTCATTTTACACCTAACGTATAAGGTTCGTAGTGACGTCAAGCTAATGACGTTAAAACAAATACTTAATGAGAGGTAACTTTTCTTTTATTGTCTTTAGTTTTTGTTTTTACCAATTTTTCATTTAAAGTTCTAGTATTGGCATTTTATTTTTGTTGATTTTTATTATCAGTTATTTTGCATTATTATGGTATAATTAATGTGTTTTGTGTTAAAAAAAAAAGGAAAATGGTGCTTCCATTGAGAAATAAGGAAAGAAAGAAATAAAAAAAAATGAAGGAAAAATAGAAAAACTCTGCGAAGCTTGCGATGATCTACTGTGCCACCTTTAGCGCCGACAAAACATCTATCTCCTTTGCAGCTCCGACCACCTTCACCTCCGCTTCACCAGGTTATACTCTCTCCCTTGCAAATTTTGGTTGTTAATTTTGTTGAAAAAGTTTTGGGTTGTTCTTCGCTGCTTTGGGTTATTTTAGTAGCATTGTGAATGTTCAGAGTTTGTTGGTTTTTGGCTTTACAGTGTTAACATTGTGATGTGGTATTCGATTTTGACATTTATATTAGTTGTGAGGTTGTTTGGGATTATAGATTAAACGTAAGTATAAATTTTAGGATTGTGCTCACCAAGTGTTTGATGTATTGCCTGTGAGAGTTCTGATTTTTTAGTGTAAGGATTATCTTTCTAGTTTGTGAGTGTGTGTTTCCTACATAAATAGATATTTTTGTGCACATGATCTTGGTAGGGTATTGTTTATTTCTTGTGTGCTGTGACAGGTTAAAAGAACATATTGAACATTAACGGTGCCGCCAAAATGATTGAAAGCTTCTACAAGTTCAACACCGTTCAGTTCAATCAATCACTCATTCCTTAACTCCAAGACGGAAGATTACTTTAAGGATTTCATGTGCAGCACCCGGTTCCATCGAACCAAAATTTAATTTATTATTTATGATGTACTTTTATAAAAGGGTTGGGGGAGTTATTGATTAGGTTAATAAATGATCAGGCAAGGGCATGATAATTTTTACATAGTGAATAACGTATTTAAGGAAAAGTCCAGTGTGAGTAGCCGCCACTGTTTCATTTCTTTTTACCTCTCAGCTCGACAGATTTCCCCTAGGCGATTCCCCTCCAACCAAGGTGAGTTTTGATTCGATTACTTGCTTTTTTTTAGTGTCTAGATAACTGGTGGATGGCTATGTGTGCATTTTGGAAGTACAGAGAGTGAGGGATGGGATTTGGGGTTTAGCGATGAATCGGGAATGGCGAGGAACAGAACCCCCAGAACTAGCCCCTTTAGATTTCCTAATGTTTAGAATGAAGTTTAGTAATGCTGTGCTTATGTTTTAGGTGAGCCAGCTCTTGGAATATCCTACCACCAGGAACTCTCGGTGAAGCCAGGTAAGTAAAGTATTGTGTGTGCCTTCGGGCCTACATCACAAAGCAGTAGGTTTATGCATGTTTGAGTATTTTTTGTATGTCATGCATCATGTTTTTAAAAGAATTACGAAAATAAACTTTCATGTATCATTATGGAAAGACAGGTACAGATTGAAATGCAGTGGCGGTTAAGGGAACTAATCCACCCCTTAACTGATGAAGAGGATTTATAACATTGGGAGAATTGATCCCACTCCCAAGGGAATTGAGGGATCAGAACAGCTATTAAGGGAATTCATCCACCCCTTAACTAATGAAGAGGATGTATAACATTGGGAGAATTGATCCCACTCCCAAGGGAACCGAGGGATCAGATCCGTGATTGAACGAATGTGCAACTGAGATGTGAAAGTAGAAACTGCATAATTAGGATTTAAGTTTCAGTATATCATTTCATTATTGCTTTACTTACTTAGCATTAGGCTAATAGATGAGTTTTGTGATGTAGGTGTTGAGGATACCACAGGTGAATTCCATGAGTTTACTGATGAATAGATGGAGTTGGGGGAGCACTTCTCTGTCTCGAACTGGTATACTGATGAGGCGGATTAACTGATGTCTGTTGGTGTGAAAGTTCAGTTGACAGTGTTTCAATTTAAGTATGTTGAGTTTTCATGACAGTAGTGATTTCAATGTTTTGAATACGATTTCGAGATTTTCCTGTTAATAATATTCTGTTGGGATTTAATGTTGGCACTCACTGGATTTTTAGTAATGTAATGGTTTGAAATGTTTTTGAATGGTTTTAGTGAAGTGAGTAAATTCTTTTCTGTAGTTAGAGTTGTGTTTGTATACCAAGGAATAGATGAAATGTGGTTCTGTTCTTAATCGTTAGATGAAGTTTATCGGCAGAGGTTGAGTTGTTGTTCTGTTGTCTATCGGAAGCTGTCTTCAGTGGAAGCCATCGGTGATATAGAACGAAATTGTCGTTTAGTGATCGGTATATGTAGCTTGTTTTATCGGAAGATGTTGTTTTGTTCACTATCGGTAGATGAAGTCTATCGGCAGATGTCGAGTCGTTGTTCTATTCACTATCGGTAGATGAAGTCTATCGGAAGATGTTGGGGTTATAGTTATGTTGTCTATCGGAAGATATAAGTAGAAAGTTTGTCGTTTAGTGATCGGCGTATGCAGTTTACTCAATCGGAAGGTGTAGGTTTAAGTCTATCTGAAGTCTATCGGTAGATGAAGTCTATCGGAAGATGTTGTTTTGTTCACTATCGGTAGATGAAGTCTATCGGAAGATGTTGTTTTGTTCACTATCGGTAGATGAAGTCTATCGGAAGATGTTGTTTTGTTCACTATCGGTAGATGAAGTCTATCGGAAGATGTTGTTTTGTTCACTATCGGTAGATGAAGTCTATCGGAAGATGTTGTTTTGTTCACTATCGGTAGATGAAGTCTATCGGAAGATGTTGTTTTGTTCACTATCGGTAGATGAAGTCTATCGGAAGATGTTGTTTTGTTCACTATCGGTAGATGAAGTCTATCGGAAGATGTTGTTTTGTTCACTATCGGTAGATGAAGTCTATCGGAAGATGTTGTTTTGTTCACTATCGGTAGATGAAGTCTATCGGCAGATGTCGAGTCGTTGTTCTATTCACTATCGGTAGATGAAGTCTATCGGAAGATGTTGTTTTGTTCACTATCGGTAGATGAAGTCTATCGGAAGATGTTGTTTTGTTCACTATCGGTAGATGAAGTCTATCGGAAGATGTTGTTTTGTTCACTATCGGTAGATGAAGTCTATCGGAAGATGTTGTTTTGTTCACTATCGGTAGATGAAGTCTATCGGAAGATGTTGTTTTGTTCACTATCGGTAGATGAAGTCTATCGGAAGATGTTGTTTTGTTCACTATCGGTAGATGAAGTCTATCGGAAGATGTTGTTTTGTTCACTATCGGTAGATGAAGTCTATCGGAAGATGTTGTTTTGTTCACTATCGGTAGATGAAGTCTATCGGTAGATGAAGTCTATCGGAAGATGTTGTTTTGTTCACTATCGGTAGATGAAGTCTATCGGAAGATGTTGTTTTGTTCACTATCGGTAGATGAAGTCTATCGGAAGATGTTGTTTTGTTCACTATCGGTAGATGAAGTCTATCGGAAGATGTTGTTTTGTTCACTATCGGTAGATGAAGTCTATCGGAAGATGTTGTTTTGTTCACTATTTATTTTTGGATTTAACTATGTCAAGAGTCGATGTTGAGAGAATTTTTTTTAAATACGGATGAAATTGTTAGTCTATGTACGGGCTTTTGAGTAACGAGCGGGTTCAGATAACTCGGGGCGTTACAGTGTGGTATCAGAGACATTCAGTTAACCGTTCAAAAGATACTCATCAGTGCCAATCGTCGCATGGAAGTACTCCAACAACTGTAAGTGTTTATGTTAGCCTCAGTAATTAGATAATATGAACGTAGTTAACCTTGTCACAGGAATGTCAGTTTAATGGCCAGACGCCCAGGAAGACTAGAATACCGAGGGAAATGCCCAAACTTGAGGAGTGAGGAGGTAGTGTTATTAGACAACTAACAGACTTGGTACGTCAGCAAACAGACTAGTGCGTCAGCAGTCCGATCAGTTAGGGGTGTTGCTGAACCGAGAGGTACAGGGGAGTGCCAACTCAGGTTCTAGCAATGAGCATTCTGGAGACCGATTTCGAAGGCTTCAGCCGCCCACATTTGATGGAAAGTCATCCAATCCGATTGTCGCTGAGGAGTGGCTTAGGAAAATTGAGAGTATGTTCAGGTGTGCCAATGTTGGTGAAGGAGACAAAGTCACGTTGGCCACGTTCCATTTTGCTGGTGATGCTCAACTTTGGTGGGAGACAATCGAGACCACCACCGATGTCTCAGCGATGTTTTGGTCGCAGTTCAAGGACATCTTCTATGAGAAATATTTTAATAGCACAGTCCAGGCAGCAAAGAAGGTAGAGTTTTTGAACTTGAAGCAGATAGGGTTTGTGGCAGAATACGTTAGACAATTCGAGTCTCTGTCCAGGTTCGCTGGACACCTTGTTCACCGAAATGAAGATAAGGTGTTTCAATTCATGAATGGACTGAAACCAGAAATGTACAGAGGGGTCAAGTTTTCGGGTTATAAAGGTTTGCCCTTCAGTGATGTTGTGTCCACAGCATTGGAGGTGGAAGAAGCTGAATTGAAATGTGCTGGACTAAAGGAAACCCCGAGAAAGTTTGTTCAACCACCGCCGCAGAGAGGAGTGAAGAGGTCCAATGAAGGCCAGCACAGCCAAGGGATAGGAAAGAAAGTACCAGATACCAAGACGTTTCCTCAGTGCCCAAAGTGTTTGAAGAATCACCCGGGCGAGTGTAGATTTGGATCGGGTAAGTGCTTCAACTACGAAGAGGTTGGACACTTGTACAAGGATTGCCCAAAGCCCCGGGTCGTTCGATGTTTCCATTACAACAAGGTTGGCAATGTTAACAGAGACTGCCCAGCTTTGAAGGGTGGCCCTGCCAAGATTAAGCCAAGAATATTCTCCATGATGGAGTCAGGTGATGAGGACCAGCCTGCTGTAGTGTCAGGTACTATATTGATTAACTTTATACCTGCTTTTACTTTGATAGATTCGGGTGCAATGCATTCTTTTATAGCCTCTGCATTTGCTGATAAGTTAGATGTACGGTTTACTCCTTCTGAGCATGTGTTTAACGTAGCATTACCTTCTGGTGAGCACATGCACTCCAATCAAATGATGCCTGATAGTGTGGTGTTAGTAGGGAACATGAATTTTCCTGGTGATCTCATTGTTATGGACATAATGGGATTTGATGTGATCCTAGGAATGGATTGGTTGTTTAAGCATTACGCCACAATAGATTGTAGGACTGGAATTGTTAGTTTTCACCCCCCTAGTGGTTTAAACCATACCTTCCAGGCTCTGAAGAAGAGTAAGGAAATGACTGTGATGACTTCTGTCGATTGTAGACCCTCCCCATGCAGAGAGTATTTGTGCTTTTTGGCCAATGTCTTAGACACGCAGCTAGTAGAAAAATCAAGTCCCAAAAATGTTTTAGTTGTCCAAGACTTTCCAGAAGTATTTCTAGATGACCTTCCTGGCTTGCCACCAGATAGGGAAATTGAGTTTGTGGTAGATGTTTACCCCGGCGCCGAGCCTGTGTCTAAAAATCCATATAAACTAGCACCAACAGAACTTAAAGAATTGAAGAAACAATTAGAGGATTTGTTGGAGAAGGGGTTCATACGCCCTAGCTTTTCACCATGGGGTGCACCTGTCCTTTTTGTCAAAAAGAAAGATGGATCAATGCGTATGTGCATAGACTATAGAGAATTGAATAAGCTAACTGTCAAAAACAAGTATCCACTGCCGAGGATTGATGATTTATTTGATCAGCTTAAGGGTGCAAGAGTTTTCTCTAAAATTGACCTTAGGTCCGGTTATTACCAGTTGAAGGTTAAATCTGAAGATATCCCAAAGACTGCCTTTCGCACAAGGTATGGACATTATGAGTTTTTGGTTATTCTTTTGGTTTGACAAATGCGCCAGCAGCCTTCATGGATCTTATGAATAGGGTGTTTCACGAGTATTTGGACAAGTTTGTCATTGTATTCATAGATGACATTCTAATCTATTCTAAAACTAAGGAGGAGCATGCAGGACACCTAAACTTGGTGTTAGGATTGCTGAGGCAGCACCAACTTTATGCCAAATTTTCTAAGTGTGAGTTTTGGTTGGACAGAGTTCACTTTCTTGGTCATGTGATCTCTGGAGATGGGATATCTGTTGATCCAGCCAAGGTTCAAGTAGTTAAGGAATGGCCCCAACTGAAGAATGCTACGGATATCAGGAGTTTTCTTGGATTAGCAGGATATTATAGAAAATTCATCGAGGGATTTTCAAAGATTGCCACACCCCTTACTATGTTAACAAGGAAAAATGTGAAGTATAATTGGAGTGATAAATGTGAATCCAGTTTCCAGACCTTGAAGCAGAAACTAACCAATGCTCCAATTCTGACCCTTCCTGTCGTTAATGGTAAGTTCAGCATATATTGTGATGCATCCAAAGTTGGACTTGGTTGTGTTTTGATGCAAGATGGAAAGGTTATAGCTTATGCTTCTAGGAAGTTAAAAGTGCATGAGAAGAATTACCCTACACATGACTTATAATTAGCTGCTGTGGTCTTTGCATTAAAGATTTGGAGGCACTATCTGTACGGACAAGCTTGTGAGATATTTTCGGATCATAAAAGTCTGAAATACATTTTTACGCAAAAGGAACTGAATATGAGGCAACGTAGGTGGCTAGAGTTTGTCAAAGATTATGATTTCGAGATTAAGTACCACCCTGGCAAGGCGAATGTAGTGGCTGATGCTTTGAGTAGAGTGACTCCTTCAGTCTCTGCATTGATTCTAGAAATACTGATAGCTTTAGAGACAGAATTCCAAAGATTTAACCTGGAGGCGGTGTCTAGTGTGTCAGTTATGCTTTCGGCCTTATCTTTGAGGCCAACTATTTTGGAGAAAATAAAGGAAGTTCAAATGAATGACACCGAATGCAATAAGTATAAGTTGTGCATAGATTCTACTGACAAGTCGGATTTCAACTGCTCAGCTGATGGAATTCTCAAGTTTCGAAATAGATGGTTTGTTCCGGCTGATACTGAACTTAGAAAAGAAATCCTATCTGAGGCACATTCCTCCAGACTTTCTGTTCATCCTGGAGGTACGAAAATGTACAGAGATCTCAAGCAACATTATTGGTGGCCAGGTATGAAGAGAAGTGTGGCGGAGTATGTGGAGTCATGTCTGGTCTGCCAGCAAGTCAAAGCTGAACATCAGAGGCCTGCTGGAACATTGCAACCTCTACCAGTTCCCAAATGGAAATGGGAACAAATAACTATGGATTTTGTTATAGGATTACCTAGAACAGCAAAAGGTCACGATGCAACTTGGGTAATAGTTGATCGTTTAACAAAATCAGCTCACTTTCTGCCAATGAAGATAACATACTCGGTTGATCAATTGGCTGAGTTGTATGTGCACGAAGTTGTTAGACTGCATGGAGTTCCAAGCACCATAGTTTCAGACCGAGACTCCAGATTTATATCTAAGTTTTGGAAAAGTTTGCACAAGGCTATGGGAACGCAGCTTAGTTTTAGCACAGCCTTTCATCCTCAAACTGATGGACAATCCGAGAGAACTATCCAAACGTTAGAGGATATGCTTCGTGCATGTGTACTGGAATTTCAAGGTTCTTGGAGTAAATATTTACCATTGGTTGAGTTCTCTTATAATAACAGTTTTCAAGCAACAATAGGCATGGCCCCATACAAGGCATTATATGGACGAAAGTGCAGGTCTCCATTGTATTGGGATGAAGTTGGGGAAACACAATTGATTGGTCCTGATATTGTGCAGCTGACAGTGGAGAAGATTGCTTCTATCCGTCAAAGAATCTTGACAGCTCAAAGTCGGCAGAAAAGCTATGCAGACAAAAGACGAAGAGAACTGGAATTTGAAGTAGGTACTGAAGTTTAAAGGAGTTGTGAGATTTGGGAAAAGAGGCAAGTTGAACCCCAGATATATTGGACCTTTCCAAATCGTGAAGAGGATTGGGAAGTCAGCATATCAACTTCAGTTACCAGCCTCTCTGGAGGGAATTCATAATGTGTTTCATGTTTCCATGCTAAATAAATGTGTTAGAGATCCTTCACAGATGGTGGAACAGCAGAGTATCGAAGTTCTTCCTACTCTTACTTATGAGAAGAAACTAGTAAAAATCTTAGATTATGCAGTAAAGGTATTACGCAACAAAGAAGTTCTACTGGTAAAAGTCTTATGTCATAACCAGAACATTGAGGAGACAACTTGGGAGCGCCAGCAGGACATGATGGACCAATATCCAGAACTATTAAGGTACTGAATTTTGAGGACAAAATTCTTTTAAGGAGGGTAGATTGTAGCACCCGGTTCCATCGAACCAAAATTTAATTTATTATTTATGATGTACTTTTATAGAAGGGTTGGGGAAGTTATTGATTAGGTTAATAAATGATCAGGCGAGGGCATGATGGTATATAGAATTTTTACATAGTGGATAACGTATTTAAGGAAAAGTCCAGTGTGAGTAGCCGCCACTGTTTAATTTCTTTTTACCTCTCAGCTCGATAGATTTCCCCTAGGCGATTCCCCTCCAACCAAGGTGAGTTTTGATTCGATTACTTGCTTTTTTTAGTGTCTAGATAACTGGTGGATGGCTATGTGTGCATTTTGGAAGTACAGAGAGTGAGGGATGGGATTTGGGGTTTAGCGATGAATCGGGAATGGCGAGGAACAGAACCCCCAGAACTAGCCCCTTTAGATTTCCTAATGTTTAGAATGAAGTTTAGTAATGCTGTGCTTATTTTTTAGGTGAGACAGCTCTTGGAATATCCTACCACCAGGAACTCTCGGTGAAGCCAGGTAAGTGAAGTATTGTGTGTGCCTTCGGGCCTACATCACAAAACAGTAGGTTTATGCATGTTTGAGTATTTTTTGTATGTCATGAATCATGTTTTTAAAAGAATTACGAAAATGAACTTTCATGTATCATTATGAAAAGACAGGTACAGATTGAAATGCAGTGGCGGTTAAGGGAACTAATCCACCCCTTAACTGATGAAGAGGATTTATAACATTGGGAGAATTGATCCCACTCCCAAGGGAATTGAGGGATCAGAACAGCTATTAAGGGAATTCATCCACTTCTTAACTAATGAAGAGGATGTATAACATTGGGAGAATTGATCCCACTCCCAAGGGAACCGAGGGATCAGATCAGTGATTGAACGAATGTGCAACTGAGATGTGAAAGTAGAAACTGCATAATTAGGATTTAAGTTTCAGTATATCATTTCATTATTGCTTTACTTACTTAGCATTAGGCTAATAGATGAGTTTTGTGATGTAGGTGTTGAGGATACCACAGGTGAATTCCATGAGTTTACTGATGAATAGATGGAGTTAGGGGAGCACTTCTCTGTCTCGAACTGGTATATTGATGAGGCGGATTAACTGATGTCTGTTGGTGTGAAAGTTCAGTTGACAGTGTTTCAATTTAAGTATGTTGAGTTTTCATGACAGTAGTGATTTCAATGTTTTGAATACGATTTCGAGATTTTCCTGTTAATAATATTCTGTTGGGATTTAATGTTGGCACTCACTGGATTTTTAGTAATGTAATGGTTTGAAATGTTTTTAAATGGTTTCAGTGAAGTGAGTAAATTCTTTTCTGTAGTTAGAGTTGTGTTTGTATACCAAGGAATAGATGAAATGTTGTTCTGTTCTCAATCGTTAGATGAAGTTTATCGGCAGAGGTTGAGTTGTTGTTCTGTTGTCTATCGGAAGATGTCTTCAGTGGAAGCCATCGGATGATATAGAACGAAATTTTTCGTTTAGTGATCGGTATATGTAGCTTGTTTTATCGGAAGATGTTGTTTTGTTCACTATCGGTAGATGAAGTCTATCGGCAGATGTCGAGTTGTTGTTCTATTCACTATCGGTAGATGAAGTCTATCGGAAGATGTCGGGTTAAAGTTATGTTGTCTATCGGAAGATATAAGTAGAAAGTTTGTCGTTTAGTGATCGGCGTATGCAGTTTACTCAATCGGAAGGTGTAGGTTTAATTCTATCGGGTGATGTCTCAGTAAACTCATCGGCAGATGCGTGCTGACGTCATCGGTAGATGTAGGAGGATTTTTGTCGTTTAGTCACCGGAAGAAGCCTTCTATTTCCTGTTTCATTCTTTTCCGTTGACTTTATTCATCGGCAGATAAATTTGACTTCTGTGACTTCTTAAGTATTTCACGATTTAAACCTCTATTTCTTTTTGGCCGATTAACTCTTAACATTCCGAACGATTATCCTAGCGATATTTTTCACAGTTTTGCTTATCTCTATTATTGTCCAAATTATTTCCGCTGCAAGTTTTAAATGTTTATTTATTTTTGGATTCTAACTTATGTCAAGAGTCGATTGTTGAGAGAATTTTTTTTAAATACGGATGAAATTTCTTAGTTATGTACGGGCTTTTGAGTAATGAGCCTGGTTCAGATAACTCGGGGCGTTACATCATGACCAAGGATAAAGCCATCATATGTGAAAACCAAGTCCAACCTAGAAGGATTGATGGTAACATCTTAGCTATGCTTGAACAAAGAAACTGGGGATCAGTCGCTGTTCTGGCCGGTGATACAAACATAAGCGTTGTGCGAGAATTCTACGCCAACCTTAAGGCATCAAAGAAGTTGCGATCATCAAAGTACGTAACAAAGTTATTAACTACTCGACCGAAGCTATTAATGCCAAGTTTGGCTTGGATAATTTAACCAATGATGATTACCACACAATGAAGGACGATGGGCCTGATTACAAGATGATTATACGCAAGATGGGGCACTGGGGCTCAAATTGGGTCTATTCAACAGTGAATCTAGCTCAACCACTCCATTTGTTAACAAGTTGCCTGTGTAACGCCCCCGAACCCACCCCGGCTCGGTGCGCTACTTGGCTCACTCTAACCCCAAAACATAAAAAAAACGGATACAGCGGAATTTAAAACTAAGTCTCTAAAAGCTCTCTTATGTCCTACCTCGCTACCTAGACTCACTAATTTCCCTTAATCCTAACCGTTAAGCACCACGGCGTCCTCCCCAAAAATTTTGACAAAGTAACGCCTGAAAATGGCGCTTCCAAAATGCTAGGTACCTGCAAACAAATCAATTCTCAACTAGATCCAGAATACTCTTACTCAACTATCCACTCAAATCTCCAAATAGCAGTAAAGAGGGAAACTATAATACTAACATCCTTAAGTGAAGAAAGTCCACAGTATAGGGCGACACATCACCCTTAACTATGACTATATACCACAAATACACATAGCTATACCATAACTGTCAAAAACATCAACCAAAAAAAGTTACGCATTTCCATCATTTCTACAAACAGACATTTACAATAAACTACCAAAATACAAAGCCCCACATCCCCCGAAGACCATGGCCGAGGTGCCCCGAAACCTGCCCGCACCGGCGTGCCCCGTGTGCCACCGACTGCCGCCTAATCCTTGCTCCATCTTCTAGCTCACCTGTAACACGTCACCACCTACACCAGAGAACACAAAAGTAAGCCTAATGCTTAGTAAGTAGGGAAATAATGCACAGCACATCAACACATGCTCGACTCAACCCTAACATGCAGTTTCTACACACTCTGTTGTTTTCTTTTCATTCAGGTTGCATTTATCTTTCACTTTCATGTGAATCAAGTAGGCACACGTCCCAACACAGTCCAGGATGGCCACGCCTTGAACCACGGAGCAAGACCGGAGGCACACGTCCTAACACAGTCCGGGACGGCCAACCGAATCTCCTCCTTCGTCGATCGTAGAATCCTCAGTGTGCTTTCTGGCACGAGCAGGTCGAGGCATTCAGAATCCCCATTGTGCCTTTCAGCACGAGCAGGTCGAGGCATTCAGAATCCCCAGTGTGCTTTTCAGCACGAGCAGGTGAAGGCATTCATACTCACGATGTATTACGTACATTAGCATAGCATCTCGAGTAAAATCCCTCACGGGGTGCTCAACGAGCCACTTGCCCGACGAGGCTATTCTACTCGAGACCAAGTTGCATATCAATTCTTATCTTACATTTCATCATCACCACTGAACATGCAAAACACGTGGTTTCGTAGTTAAAAAAACAATGATGCATGACACACGATGCATGACACAAAGCAAAACATAACAAACAAGCAAACAATCCCTACCGTTCTATGGTGTAGGCCCGAAGGCAACAAATGCTCATCCACTACTTACCTGGCGTCCTAGCTCGCTGAGGATACTCGGTTCCCTGCCCATCTACGGCTCGACCTACGACAAATATTCAAACTTCATTAAATCAAGCTTACATTCACCAATTTACTCTCAAACGACTATTTCTAGCCTAATCCAACTAAAACCTAACTAAATGGGCCACTAATTTGGGTTCGGTAAAAACCGACCGGAAACTTCGAACGCGCGTAACTTTTGCGTCGGTTATCGGAATCGAACGATTCTAGCGGCCACGTACTCCTCTAATAAACTAGTTTAACCGGCCAAAAGGAAATATAAAACAAACAGCTGCAACTAGGTCAAAAATGGAAAAACCCGATTCTACCCATTAACCGAAAAATTCCCTTTTTCTGGTTTTTCATTAATTCTCACTCATTTCCTCACCAATCAACCACCCTCATACCTAATTAACATAATCTAACAAAATTTTGAGGCTACACACAACAAAAACTCGAATTGCCCGAATAGGGCTTGCTGCCCTTCGCACAAACAGGGCTCTTCACGGCCAAGAAACCATAGCCGATCCAAGGGTCGGCGAACCCACACCGGAAGCAACTAAAATCGGCCGGTGATCGGAGCCAAATCTAGCTCGTCACTCACAGCCTTAAACGAACCAAAAATAGGGTGAAAACTGAGCCTTACCGGTTGGTTCGTGCCCGGAGAGAGCCGGACCTTGCTTGTCGCCGTCATCTGGCCGAAGAACGTCAGAAAACACGATGAACCAACCGTCGATCGTCGCTCGCCTCTCCCTCGTCTCCGTTCGGGTCTCGGTGCTCGAACGACAGAATGGCTTCGAAGAAGCCATTCTGAATTTGTCCTCCTGCTCGAGGGGATACGTGACTGCATTTGTAATTGCGATTTCGAAACGGTTAAGCAAAACCCACGACTGGATTGTAGCCCTTAAGGTGCTGATTCTTGTCCATAGAGTCTTGATTGATGGACATTTCTCGTTCGAGGAGGAGATTGTTCATGCGAATAGAAACAATATGCGAATATTGAATTTCTCCAATTTTAGAGATGAGGCGCATTCGAATTCGTAGGATCACTCTTGTTTTGTTAGGTTTTATGCAACGTATCTCGAGAACAAGGTTGAATCTATAGTTTATGGGAAGAGATCGAAAGAAATTGATGGTAAATTTGACGATGATAGCAAAGATAATTTTGATTACAGGAGATCGAGAAGGTCTAAATTGTACAACAACGCAAACGAATCAGTGGGAGAGACGCCATTAAAAGAGATGCGTCCTGAACGCGTATTGGAGAAGTTGAACCAGCTGCTTTGCATTCTTGATCGAGTTTTAGCTTGTAGACTTACACGCAAGGCGAAAACCAGAAGGTTAGCCATTGTTGCACTTTATCTGATAGTTAAAGACGTACTCTGCTTCATCTGAATGAGAGAGTGAGAGAGAGAGAGAAAGAGAGAGAGAGAGGGGGGTAGTTTGGGAAATTTGAAAGAAATCTGTTAAATTTAACTAAAAAATTGATGGTAGGGTTTAAATTGCAAACGTTTTATACGTTAGGGTTTGATTGGGTACAAAAAAAACGTTAGGTACCAAATGGTCACTGACCCCATACGTTAGGGTATAAATTGAACTTTTCCCAAAAAATTATAATAAAATAAAATAAAATAAACCTTTTTTCTATTAAAACATTATTAAAAATGACATTTACCATTTTGCCCTCCCGTATTTTTTAGCCATTTCGAATTTTGTTAAATCTCGTTCTTAAATTATAAATTTTTGTAAATTGACCCTTACCTCGTATCCGGCTTAAGTTCTCCACTGGGAATACCCGAACATAAATTAATAACCCGTTTAGTTCAACCAAATTTATTTACTTTTAATTACTTTACCCCTTTTTTTTTATTATTACTTTCCCTTCTTTTTGCTATTTCTTTTAAATTAATTAAAACAACTATTTTATTAAACAACCACCTATCCCTTTTATTTTCTTTCAAATTTTTTCTTTCAAATTTAGTTAAATCTAAGATCCATAATTTAATTAAATCTAAAGCAATACACATTAAGGAAAACATTTATCGGGTGTTACAATCGCTACGCGCATGCGTGGTGTAGGCTCATAAGATGTAATTTGATGCCTACATCTCAGAAAACGAAGTTCACCAAAAAGAGCAGGCAGTACTTCTCTACTGCATTTTGACAGGAAGATCCATAAATGTCGGTCATTATCCACAGAAATATCCTCACATGTGGTAAGGGCTCCAACATCGGTGGTCATGCACACCTAGTTCTAATCACTTATTTATGTGCTTCGGTGAATATCCCAATGAGCTCAATTGACAAACCATAGATCCAATAAACGGTGTAGGGCCCTTTCAACATAGTCAAAATAGCCAATTGGTCATATGGCATACCTCAAAATGATGCACTTGAATTCATTGAGCACGATGCCAATGCCAAAATTCCACCTAAGTTAATGCTTATGCCTCGTACTGGCAAAATATTTTACCTAGCAGGGCAGATTATGCATACCAAGACCGCGCCGAAGCTCGCCTTCAACGGCTGTATGAAGGGCAATCATCTATGCCACACACTCAAGGCATATCTTCTTTAGCTATCATGCCAACCGAGACATATACAAATGAGGATTTAAGGCGAATGTTGGAAACTCTTACTGTTCAGCAATCACACATGGACTACCAACTAAGGGTCTCCACAGCCACAAACTTGAGCATGCATCTTTTACGACACAATATGTAGAACTTTTAATGCTCACCATAGTTATTCGGAGCAATCCAACCCACATTTTCCTGTCTTCCCGGAGCGACTTCATTGACCATATGACCCACCACGGGAAGATGCTGATGGCGATCAGCCCGAGATATCATGAGGTACGCTACTTTTCCTTTGCCTTTTATTTTATTCATTGAGGACAATGTTTATTTCGAGTTTTTTTTTTTTTGGGGGGGGAGGGGTGTGAATTTTTGCTTGCTTTATGTCTTTGACATGTTTTGTTTTGTTTTACAATCTAAAATCTTGGTTGAGGTGTCTATGACTAAAATTTTGAATAAATTTATTCTTTAGCCCCTAGAAAAACTCTAAGGAAAAGATAATTTGTTGTAGTTAGCATTGACCTGAGCTTACAAAATTAAATTCGAAATTATGCACACATTTTCGTTCTTGCTTGACTTGACCTGTTGGTGTCATACTTATACAGTCTACATATATTGAAGCCCAAACACAATAAGGGAGTGAAACTCCAGATAAATTGACATGCCAAGAAGGCCGATCACCTGTTCACAAACAAATGTCCAAACTTTACTCAATCTCCTTACTAATGACCTTGTTTCTTTTACAGGTGTTGAAGATGCAACATGGGAGCCAAGCTTGATGGACATAGATCAACCTCTTCACATCTTGACTTATGATGCACAGATGGATTCAACTTAAGGCCGAAAGGGAATTTGTCTTCCCAACCTCAACACCGTATAACTATTTTTTTTTTTCTTTTGACAAACATTAGCCTTTTTTTTGTGTTGGCAAACATTTAGCCATTTAAGTCACATGCATGTATTTAGATTGTTTGGTTAAGATTATATTGAATGGTTAGGATTATATGTATGATGGTGGCTAATTTGGGTTAAGTTCATGGGATGATGCTAGGCCATGAAGAAAGATTGCATGTAAGGCTCCATCAATTGCACCAATGAGGATTTAGCATAAAGGAGACATGGATTTGTGACTTGGTAGCAAGAACAAGAGGTAGTTCTCACAAGGATTGATGATGTGGCACAAGGAGAGCACTTGATAACTTTTTCAAGGAAGGAAGCTTCACCATTGGATGAAGCACAAGCACAAATGACCTCGGCCGCCCATCTCTATTTGATCAACGGTCATTGTAAAACCCTAGCCACCTTAGGTTTCTATTTAAGCATAGCTATTGGTGTTTGTAGAGACCTTTTGCCAAATTAATACAAAATCCTTTTTCTCTCTAGCTTGCTTTAGAGTGAGTAAAACCCTAGTGGTTGTCCACGGTTTTTGAATCGTGTGGAGAAGCCCTCCATTGCTGACAAGCTCAAGGTTGCTTGTGTGAACTCTTAGCATCTTCTTCAATCTCTCTCTTGAGAGTTTAAAGGTTCAAGAAGGTAAGAAAGCTTTCCCAAGGTGGTGGTTTTCCCATGGGAATACCTAAACCCAAGAGCACAACATAGGATAGCTCTTTGGGACCTCTAAGGGGTGCACAAAATTTTCACATTTTCTTTGCCATTTTCTTCTTCTTTTTCCACGATTTTGTTCATCACTCATACTCACACATTTCACCTTAACAAATCGTTGCAGTTCATCATCATCTTCATCTCCATTTCTTGCTTGAATCGGCCACACACACACACTCACCTTTCACCCGAGCACTCTCTTTCTCTTTGTGGGTTTTTGGTGGCTACCCCGTCACAAATTTAACGAGTGATAGTAAAATAAAATTCTTCTTGGTTTTGCCCAATATCCACGAATGCAATTTAGGTTTTTCAAAAATAAGAGAATGACTTAGACCATCATTGAACCGTTTGATCTTTCTTGACCTACCTTGTTGTGTCATTTAATGGCACCCTTAGTCACCCTTTTGAACCAATTATTTACCGTTCATTTGTTACCTATAATTCAGCTTAGCCTATTATTCATTTATCTTACCCTATCTAATGAGCACGGAGAATATTGATATATTTGGGGGAGAGTCAGAAAAGGTGATGGTGAGAATAGAAACAAACTCTTTTGTCATGAGTCAACTTTTTATCAATTTCTATTTAAAAAAAAAATGGTGCAAGTTAAGCCATGATTACAATTTTATTTAAATAATTTTTATCAATTTGTATTCTGTCAACTGTCAAATTTTTATCAATTTCTATTTCAAAAAAAAATTGGCTCAAGTTAAGCCATGATTACAGTTTTATTTAGATTTCTTGTTTGTAATATATTAGGAGTTGTATTGGTTTTATTTTTGACATGATGACAAATGAGTTTGTTTGTGTAATCTTGAATGAGATAAGTTTGGGGGGTGAAGTGATTTGAAGAAAAATAAGGAAATTTTGAGTGATGAGTGGAAGAAAGTTTGATCGAATGAAAAAGAAGGAAATATTAGTGTTCTGAATATTCGCTTGTATCCAAATAATTCCTACCCTTTAGCCTGACCTTTCATTACAAGATTTAAAAGACCTATTGACTCTTGTTGGGATTTACTTATATTTGCTACTAGTTGGAAGGTGGGCAAGGCCGCAAAATGATTAGAGTGTATGGAGTGATCTACAAGTGAGATTTGAGTGCATTTCTTTCTCGTAGCTACATTAGTTGACCCAACAGTTAGAGGAAATGAGAATGAACACACACACACACACACACAAGGATTTCTAAGTAAATAATTGTCAATGCACTAGTATGAGTTAATTTTTGTAAAGTGTTTATCATGGTTACTTTAGTATGAAACTTTTCAAGCTGAAACAATTACCATTAACTTTGATTGAGATTGCATTGTTATAGTTCATTGATTATTGTTAAATGGGGTTGGGGTTGAAATTTTTCGTTGTAGCTGTGTTTAAATTTGTTCGCTCGAGGACCTGAATATCCAATATAAGAACAGAGCAGCCCCTTATCTATCTAGTATAAGCTATGGAAGGAGAGCCAACCCTAGCCATTAAAGTCATGAGAAGCGCGGGCGTGACGTCCTGGAAGCGAACTCTTGGCAAAGAAGGAAAAAGCTTTCGTTCAAGTTTGGAGGTATGATAAGTGTGTATTTTACACACTTAATTGTACTATTTTATACTTGATTCGATAATTTTTTCTCAAGTGTTTAAAAGAATTTGACATTTTTTATTGTAAATGCGTAGATAAAATGAAAAATAATAGATTAGAGTTTCAACAAAAAGAATTAAAAGATTTGGATGGCAATACGAGGCAAAAATGGGATGAAAATGAGAGGAAGACCTGAAGCACTGCCAATCGGTCGCCACATTTGGGCGATCGATCGGCTAAATTTGCTAAAATGTTGAAGTTCAAGAAGAAGAACAGAATGAATGCCGATCGGTCGACCACATTGGGGCGATCGATCGGCTGAAGCATGAAAAATCGATGTTCGTTGAGTAGAAGGAGAACCAATCGATCAGTCATATTCGGGATCGGCTGAGTGTTAAATGTTGACAATGTTTTGAGCAAAAGAGGTGCCGATTGATCGGCTACACCAGCCGATCGATCGGTTGAAGCGGTAAAATTTGACGTTCAACAACCAGAAGAGGTGTCGTGCCGATCGATCAACTACCCTAGGCGATTGTTCAGCTACTGCTAGTTTAAAAAATTCAGGTTTCAGGATTTTTAATCGAAACGATCTCAGCTGTTGATCAGTGTGACGTGGATTAAATCCCACGAATTAGGTTATGAAAACCTGGACGACCAAGAGGCAGACGATAATCTTTTAGACATCACGAAAAGCTGAAGACGGAGATCAAAACAGAGAGAAAGCTTCGGGAAGAGGATTTCGCATGGACAAGTATAGTTTTCTTTCTCCTTTTCTTCTAAATCAATGAACTCTATTATTTTTATTGTTTTCCATTACGCTATACATGAACTAATACTGTTTGATTTTTCCTTTAATTCAAATTATTGAATTTCTATTTCAATTATGTGTTGAGAAAATTATTACTGTTCTTAATGCTTGCGATTGCCTGATGAACAATAGCATGTTCGTAGGGTTGTTTTGAGACCGGGAGGTGAAAAATAATCGTGCACTGGATAATTTATCATGAAAAGATGTTATACTAGAGATAGCTAATGCGTTCATAAGGTATTTTAATTTCTCGTTCTTAATGTATTCAATTAATTCTTAGGGTTAGAAACCGAGATGTAATAATCCGTTAATTGAATAATTTTGTCATTACTCAAAAGAGATTGATAAATATATAGGTGAAATTACCATCAACACATAGAAATAGATTTGATTAATTAGATTAGGGTTACTAAACATGATTAATTCAGGTGAAATCAAAAGCCCTAGAATTTTCTCATATTAATTTTTACAACTTTATTAAATTGTATGTTATTTAATTAAGTTTTTCAATTTTTTTTAAATCAAAATTATCAAGGTTTCGTATTCATTTTAAGTTAGAATTAATTTTGTTTCAAAATTATTAAAAAAAAATAGTTTTCATGGTTTCGACTCGTACTTATACACTTTATTACTTTTACGAAACGTGCACTTGCGTCCGTAGTATTTTTCGCAACATTTGTTAATTTTTATAATGGCAAAGGTCAATTATTTTCTTGATTAATAATAATTGTAAAAAACATATTCATTTAGTTACTCCCATATAGTCAAAGTTATATTATTATTAATTGATAGTATTTACTAATATTAAAGTTAAAATCTCTATTTGAAAGAAAATAAGATAGATAACCGACAAGTTTAAAATCTTCTAGGAATCCTACTGAATCTAAAACTAGGTAACCTTGAATTTCTTATAAATAAACCTAGTTGAAGCACGTTGGCCTCAAGCTTGCTCCCATCAACAATGGCCTCAAGCTTGCTCCCATCAACAATGACCTCTCTATTTCACGCTTCCACCAATTTGGGAAACTTTCTCGCTCTCACCATGTCCAGGTCTTCCTTCTTCAGCCCTCCTCCCGAAATCGCATCGGAGCAGGCCTCTTGGGAAGACATTCCCAGCGATCTTATTGTAATACCCGGCTTTTCGGGATATTAATATTTTAATATAAGTGGCATTTTTGTAATTATGTCAAATCAGGTCTGCTTTGCAAACAGAAAGCGTTATTACGATCCTAATAATTAATATCGATTTTAAGAAAATTTCAGAAATTTTAGGAGTTCTAATGCTAGTTTTACGAGAATTATGTTGATCGTAATATAAAGGATGTTTTAGTAAAAATAGTAAACAATGTCCGATTTGCGAACTGTAGCACCCGGTTTCGTTTAACCAGTTTACTTTATTAAATTATAGTGAATATTTTAAGGATGGGATTGGGAGGTTTAGTGATTAGGTTAATAAATGAGTGAGTAAGGGCATGGTGGTAATTTGAGATATTATACTGGATAACGTATTTAATGGAGGGTTCAATGAGGTTTAGCCGCCACTGTTCTCTCATTTTTCCTTTCTCGGTATTCAGCTCAAACTCAGCAGAGCTCCAGGCAATTTTCCCCTCCGACCTTCATTTCTCGGACTAGGTAATTCTTTCCTTTTTGTTTTCTTAAGATCTGAGTGGCTAGATAGCAAATGAGTGCAATGTATGTACCTTGTTAATGCTGTGAGTGAGTTGAGTTCGGGTTTAGTGTTGAGCCGAGAATGTACGATGACCAGAGCTTCCAAACTAGCTCCTTAGGTTTCTGAATGATATAGGATAAGGCTAGTGATGATCTAATCGGTATTCTGCTTATGACATTAGGTGACTAGGACTTCCAATGTAGTTGAAACCGAGCGATTTCCAGGAGACCAGGTAAGTAAAGTTCGCTTGTGCCTTCGGGCCTACATCACAAAACATTAGGGTTTGTTTGTTGGAATGTGTTGGTATGTCATGCATCATGTTTTAAAAAGTATACGAAAATGAATTTGAATGCATGTTGGCATGGTAAGGATTGAACATATTGAAATAGCTATGTGAAACAGTTTTACTGTTAAGGGAAATAATCCGCCCCTTAATGAGACAGTGGATATTTATACTTTGGGAGAGTTGATCCAACTTCCAATTTCACAGGGGGATCTGAACATGTGAATCAGATTTACTGTTAAGGGAATTTATCCGCCCCTTAATGAGTCAGTGGATGTTTATACTTTGGGAGAGTTGATCCAACTCCCAATTTCACAGGGGGATCCGAACAGAAACGATGAATGAACAACTGAGATGAGAAAGTAGAAATTGTATATTTAGGAATTCATATTTTAGTATTTCATTTCATTACTGCTTTACTTACTTAGCATTAGGCTAATAGATGAGTTTTGTGATGTAGGTGTTGAGGAGACTGCAGGTGATTTCCTTGAGTGCACTGATGAATAGATGTGGTTGGAGGAGTACATCCATGTTTCGGCCTGGTAAACTGATGAGGCGGATTAACTGATGTCTGTAGTTGGAATGGTTTAGTTGACAGTGTTTCAATCTGAGTATGTTAAGTTTTCATGACAGTAATGGTCTTTAATATTTTGAATACGTTTTGAGATTTTCTGATGATAGTATTCTGTGGAATTTTAAATGTTGGGTTCTTACTGGATTTGAGTAATGCAACGATTTGAATTGCTTCAGAATGGTTTCAGTAAAGTGAGTAAATTCCTTTCCGTAGTTAGAGTTGTTGTTCTGTTCCCTGTCGGTAGATGAAGTCTATCAACAGATGTTGTGTTGTTAATCTGTTCTCTATCAGAAGATGTCCTCAGTGGAAGCCATCGGATGATACAGAATGTAACTTGTCGTTTAGTAACCGGAATATGTAGCTTGTCTTACCAGTGGACGTGTGATAAAGTCGATCGGACGAATGAACCATCCGGCTGACGTCACCGGTGGATGTGTGATAAAGTCGATCGGATGAATGAATCATCTAGCTGACGTCACCGGTGGATGTGTGATAAAGTCGATCGGATGAATGACTCATCCGGCTGACGTCACCGGTGGATGTAGGAAGTGTTTTGTCGTCTAGTGATCGGTGTATGCAGTTTATTCTGTCGGAAGAAGGGAATGAGGAATTTTGTCATTTAGTTGTCGGTAGAAGCCTTCTATTTTGTTCTGCTCCTTCCGTTGACTTTATTCATCGGCAGATGCGTTTGACTTCTGCGACTTCTCAAGTATTTCACGGTTCAAACTTCAGTTCCTATTTGCCGATTGTTTCTTAACATTTCAAACAATGTTTCGTGGTATTGTTTAACTCCATTGTTGTTCAAATGATTTCCGCTGCAAGCATTTAAATGTTTTGAAGTTTTAGAAAAATGTCAAACCCAAACTTTCGAGTGAAATTTTAAATTTAGTTCAAAGTTTCTTATTTAGGTTCGAGCTTTGTGTAACGAGTCGGGTTCAGATAACTCAGGGCGTTACACGAACAGACAGTTTTAAAAGGGCCCTGATAATAAATTGGATTTATTAGCGAAATAAGGAAGTTTGGAGAAACCAAATCGTTAGACGATTAACGAAACGAAGAACGAAACAAATAGAAAATCAAAGGAAGGGCAAAAAGGTAATTTTTTGAGTCAAATTTTAATTAAAAATCAAGGTTTTCTTCTCCTTTTCTCCCTCATTCGCGACTCCCCTTCCCTGTAATTCTCCAGGCGACTTTCATCGCCCTCCCTCACGGGGTTCCACTTCCAACGGTGATTCCTCCTCCGTCCGTCTTCCGTTCTTCGCGTTTTCTTCCCCAATCCTGACCCTAGGTACGATTCTAAGGTTTTAGGAAAGTTTATTTTAATTTTTACGGAGTTTAAAATGATTAGGGTTCGTTTAGGGTTTGGTTAGATTTTGTTGAAAATAGTTGGGTTTTGTTAGAAAACGTTAGATATGGTTGTAATTACAATTATTGAGCATTATTTGATGAAATGTTGGGTGTATTCGAGGTTTAGGTTGAAAATCCGGGTTTAGAGCTTTGAGAAATCTCCATTAATGGAGTTTTGTTAGGAATGAGCGTAAGTTGTTCGATAAAATGCCTCAATGAGGTGTTTTAGAGTTTATGTGATTTTGAGATAGGTGAGGAAGACGTCCCTCCACCTGAAGTATGAACGAGTTGAAGGAGGATGGCCCGTGGGAGTGCGCCGGCGGTCGGTGCGTGATTTTGACCTGTGGGGACGTAGGTAAATGTTTTGGGGAATTGATAGATAGGATATACGAAATTATATAGTTAAACATTTTAAGATGCTTGGATCTGGATAGATAATATATAGTGTTTTTGGAGAATTGAAAATATTTTGTAATGTTTTGATATTTTCAAACAAGAGGAAATGTTAAACTTTTAAACGGAACCACGCGGTTCGTTTTTATGAAGGTTCGTTTTTATGAAATTTGGTTATATTTTAAATGTGTTTTGAGTCGGTGAACGGGTGAAAGTACCGAGTGAAATGTACGTGGGTGGTAGGGTTACTGTGTAGAAGTTTTTATGAAGTGTATGGAAGATGAATGAAGAAAAAGGGTTGAGTGTTAAGTTTTTTTTTATGCAGAGAATGAAAAGGATGAAGGAAAAAGAAAAAAAAAAAAAAAGAGGGAGGCAGAGTGGGTGGCGATCGATCTCTAAGAAGGGGGGATCGATCGCCCCTCTTTGGTCGCGCTCTGGAAGAAATTCCAACGCGCTTGGCGAATGATCGCTGGAAGAGGCGATCACCTGGTTTTATCTATTTGGTTTCTAAATAGTTTTCGAATGATTTTAATGATTTAAAAATTTGTTTCCGTTCAAACGTTACGAAGCTTATAAGGATAAAAAAAAAATACGGGAAAATAAGGGTTAGGTTAAGGGTCGTTACACTTATGGACTTTATTTTTGGAAAAGTTGGACTCTCTGATCGCCATAGCTTAGGGGCAGTCTGCAAATCTTGGGGCTCCATGAAAAAAGAATTCCTCTCTCGCGTGCACGAACTACCTTGGCTTGTTCTTCCCCACGACCCAACATGTCGAGAGCTTCGCTGTCTCAATTTATCTCAAGGCACCATCGAAAGGCTCAAGTTGCCTAAACCACTTCGAGATGCGGAGTTCATTGGCTCTACAAATGGTTGGTTGTCTTTCATCAAAACTAAATACTATGGAATAACTCCGTTCTTAAAAGAAACTCATTTATTTCTTTTCAACCCGGTCTCTCGCCATCTCCTCAAACTCCCTTCAATACCCAAAACGCCTTGTTACCATGATTGGGTCTCTAAGAAGGATATGCAGATTGGTTACATATCAGGAATTGCAATCTCGTCAAACCAAATCAAAGAATCTACAATGGTGGCAGCTATTTTCGGCAAAGGCCTCGAGCTTGCCGTCTACAAATCGGGTGACAAGGAATGGACGATTTTCACCGGTAATTATGACCTGAAAGAATACGTAGAGATGATGGAGAGTCTGGTGAAAGACGAGAACAACGCTTGTTATTATGCTGAAATTTTATTTTACGACGATACATTATTTGTTGTTTATGCGGTTGCCGCTCACGAAATTGGCCAATCATTACATCCTGATCACATTGGAATTTACTTTTTGGGGCCATTAAAGCTTAGTTTCATTAATGTTCTCTTGGATTGAGAAGCTGAAGAGGATCTGTCTTCTCTTTGCTCCGAGTGCCTGTTGCTTCCAAATGAGTTTGAAGATGAGGGTTTAGAAGTAATCGTATACTTGACGTTATCTGTTCAAGACGAACTACTGTTGGCAGTCCAATGGATTGTGGGGGAAGAGAGTGAGTCAGAAGATGATCTTCTATCCCACGAGTCTACAAAAAGAGCCGTCATTTTCAAACTCGACGTCGACAGAGAAGAAGGTGTTCGCTTTTCACGACTGATGGACGTCGGGGATCAAATCATATTTTTAGGAGGAAATGGGAGCCAAGTAGTAGACTCTAAAGAGATCACGTAATATATCAAATCATATTAATACGAAAGGTAGAAATTTAATTTGTCTAGAAAAATAGTGCAAGTTTTAATATGTATCGTAAATGATCTCAAAGCTTACAATTTAACTTACATTTTACCCATATTTTAACTATTTATATCTATCAACTGTTTGTCCGCCAAAAGTATAATTCAACGTGTTGACAACTTTATCTGATAAAAAAAATTAAGGGCAGAGGAAAGAAATTCATTAAATAAAAAAGAATCAACAGACTTTGATGAGATTGTACTGTAAATCGGTTGATACAGACAACGTTCTTTCCGAACGCTCAAATTGCATATGGGTTTTTCTCTTAAGGAATAAACTCGAACAGGCAAGAGTTATGGCCTGCAAGTAAGAAATCCACGCAACTCAAAAAAGAAAATGAAGAAGGAAAGACTTGGGGTGAAAATGGAAGAAATGATGCTTACTGGTGGTATGACATGCCACAGGTGGCATGTAAAAATAAATTTAATAAATTCCCTTGCATTATCAAAGCTCTCTACTTATTACGTGATCTCTTTTTGTAGGCACAATTACTTAGGAAGAATGCACGTGGAGCGCATGGAAGGAGTCACCAAGTGGCCTATGAGAATTTGTCTTCCCAGCCCTCTGAATGTGTAATTTTATTTTTCAAACTTATTTGGCATACATTCGCCTTTATTGTATGGATTTTATAATTGTATTGCATGCATTAGATTGTGTGGTTAGGGTTAAATGTATGTTGGTGGATTATGGGTTGAAGAATTTCAACTCAAATTTTCAAGGAAAAAGCCCACAACAAATGGAGCCCAAAAGAAACCATGGCCCAAAGAAGAGCCCACATCTAAAGGTATTATTTTACAGGTACATGAGTTAGTGGAGGCATGGATCAATGAGTTGGAAAAATCTCAACCAATGGCTAATCAATGGGTCGGATTAAATGGAGCTGGTTCTGGGCGCGCGCGTGGGCATGAGGCTGAGTTCGGGCAGGCGCGCGCAAAACAGCAGCAACTGGGCGCGGGCAGGCGCTCAGTACTGGGGCAGGCGCGGAGTACTCATCACTAGGTTTATAAGAGGTTTGAACCGCGAAATAAGAGATCCAGTAGAAATGTAACAATTGGAGACCATGGAGTTGGTCATACAATTGGCCCTCACGGTGGAGAGACAACTTAAGAGAAAACTCAACACCGACTTGCCTTGTAGCGACCTTAACACTGTACCCTTTACCCTTATTTTTTTATTTTTTTTTTATTTTTATTTTTTATTTAACTTAAAACTTTAAACCTAGCGTTTTAGCGAAAATAAAACTTTTAAAATCGGAATCGTTGAAGTTTATGCTTTTAAATCATTTGACGAAACTTAAAAATAATTTAAATAAAACTTAAAACAATTAAAATTTAATTAAAACAAATCGCGGGGCAAAAAGGGATGTTTGTCCTTAAAATGATGGGGCGATCGCCTGTTTTGCCCAGCGATCGCCCTTCTAGGCGATCGTTGATCGCCTGCCACCAAGGAGGGGCGATCGATCGCCCAGAACCAGGCGATCGATCGCCACACGCTCTGGAATTTTTCCAGAGCGTGGCGATCCTCCTTGGTGACTGATCGCCTCTCTTGGCGATTGGTCGCCAAGTCCACTGCCCATTTTTTTCTTCTTTCCTTCCTCTTCACCTGCACACACTTCTCACCACATCTTTCCCTTAAACTTCAACATAAATTACTCCATAAACGTGTAACATACTATAGCTCAATCCTCACCACTTCTCACATTTCATCGCTCACCCAATAAACGACTCAAAACACATTTAAAGCATAACCCGATTTCATAAAAACGAACTGCGTGGTTCGGTTTAAAAACTAAACAAAACCCTAGAAAATTCAATAATCCAGCAGTTCATCAAACGACAGTTTTAACAAAATATTTTATAAATATCAATCCATTATCTAAATCCAAACAACCTAAAATGTATTTAGCTATACAATTAACCTATCTAATCCACCGTTAACCCAAAATATCCCCAAAAACCCTCAAAACACATACATACACCCCCACAAGTCAGGTTAAGCATCGACTGCGCCAGCACACCCCCGCGAGCTATCCTCCTTCAACTGCATCACTCCTCAGGTGGAGGGATCTCGTCCTCACCTAAGTCAAGATTACCTACACCATACAGACAATCTATGAGATAAAAATCTCAACAAGCTTCGTAAATGTAAATGCATGTTGTGCATATGAGTTCATAAATCATGCAACATTTTCTTATCTTTACATAGGTTATCATCGAGATCTCAACCCCCTAAATGGAGAGGGCATATCCTGCGGTTGGACTACCCTTTCCACCTAGAGGAGGGGGATACATGCTTGCAACACGCACAGCCATGCCTGCAACATGCACAGCCATGCCTGAGCCCCACCTCGCATGACCATAAACATACATCGATCCATATTAGATGTGGTATTGTGACAGACCCGTAATCGATCCACACAATAGATCAATAGCCCCCTTTCAGACCACATCGCCATTTTCTTTAAAACATAGTGCGGAAATTCATTTTCATGCTCTTTTAAAATACGTGATGCGTGAACAATTCATTACATAATTTTAACATGCATGATACGTATCATCAAGACAATAAAAGCAATTAAAGGCATAACCTATAAAACAACTAAGTCTAACTACCCAACCAAAGCAATTAAACAAATACGTCACCAAGACTCCTCGAGACGACATCAACGTACGGTGTAGGCCAATAGGCCAGAGTAAGTCACGAGAACTTACCTCGTGTCCGTTGCAATCCAAGCTCCGTCCATGAGCGTTCACCTAAGGCAATTTCACAATATTATCGTTAAAACGAGTTTAAACTATTAAACGTCTAAATTTAATGAAATCTTAACTAAGGAAATTTCTAACGTTCTAACCTAACTAATTGAGGCATTTTAACAACCAATTAATGCTCGATACCTCAGAATCACCATTAATGAGTTTTCCCCAAAACTCGAAAATTCTTCAATCTCTAACATTCATCCTAAATCGACTAACTTCATCCAACAACACTCGATACGTTCATTATATCCACCAACACGATAAACCTATAAATCTCGAGCCCTAAATCACGATTTTTAACTAAACCCTAATTGTTTAAACTTCGTAAAACTCGAAATAAACCTTCCTAAAACCTTAGAATCGTACCTAGGGTTGCGAGAGGAGAAGAAAACGTGAAGAATCATGATGATCGGAGAGGAGATCGGTCGCCGGAAGCAAGAACGCCGTGAGAGGAGAAAGTGATCGCCGCGGGAGAGAGGAGAATCGCAGGGAGAAAAAGGGTGAACCGTGAAGAAGAAGAAAGAGTGTAATGTTTTATAATATTGACTTTGCAAATTACCTTTTTGCCCTTCCTTTGATTTTCTATTTGTTTCGTCCTTCATTTCGTTAATTGTCTAACGATTCAGTTTCTCCAAATCTCCTTATTTCGAAAATAAATCCAACTTATTATTAGGGTTCTATTAAAACTGTCCGTTCGCAATTCGGACTTCGTTTACTATTTTTACCAAAGTATCTTTTATATTACGATAAACGTAATTCTCGTAAAATTAGCGTTCAACTTCTAAAATTCTCGAAATTTTCTTAAAATTCTTATAAATCATTAGGATCATGATAACGCTTTCTTTTCGTAAAATAGACTTGATTTGACATATTAACAAAAATGTCATTTACATTAAAATATTAATATTCCGTACAGCCGAATATTACATGCCTAACAAGTTTCCACCAAGAAATTCTAATTCCGATAGATTTCCCTCAAGACATGAAAAAAAGAAGCCAATTAACCGTAATTGGCCTCCAAAAGGACCCAACCCCACTCATAATCCCTCACCCTTGAACAAAAACCAAGAAAACCAACCTAAAGGACCAAGAGCACGCGATGTCCAATGTTTTAAATGCTTGGACAAAGGGCACTATGCTAACAAATGCACCAACCACCGTGTGAAGGTCATCAAGGAATCCACGGGTGAATGGGAGAGTGAAGAGGACGAAGGTCAATATAATAAGATTGAAAAGGAAAAAGTATTAGAAAAGAGCGAAGAAGAAACCGATGAGTGCACGCCTCAAGACGGACCCTTACTATTGGTCATAAGGCGAGCATTAATGTCTAAGCACGTGGACAAGGATTGTCAACGTGAAAATCTATTTCATAGTTGATGTGCCGTTAAAGATAAAGTTTGTTCGATGATAATTGAAGGAGGAAGTTGCATTAATGCGGCCTCCTATGACATGGTCGAAAAATTAGGACTAGAAACCCTTGATCATCTTACACCCTATAAGCTTCAATGGTTGGACTATACTAATGAGCATGGAATAACTAAACGAGTAACCGTAGATTTCACTATAGGAAAATACCAAGACTTGGTTATTTGTGACGTTGTCCCAATGAGTGCCAGCCATATTCTTTTACGTCGACCATGGCATTTTGACTGTAGAGTCAATTATGACAGGTTCCTCAACCGTTACAAATTTAACTTTGGAGGAAGAAAAATTAAGTTACTACCAATGACGCCCGAGCAAGTGGCTCGTGACGAGGCCACTCGCCAAGAAGGTAAAATAAAGGAAAATCATTTGTTATCAAAATGCGGGTTGTACGAAGAACAAGAGCCCTCTCATATTAATTGGCATGACAATCCCTTGTACGAAGAAGAGGTGGCACTTCCTTTCCTTCCAAATCTTGAGAAAATTCCTCCCTTATTCAAGGAACACCTAAATCCTTTATTTGATGAGTTGTCTTGCCAATTGGAGGACGTATCTACATGGCCTCATGAGAAGACGGGATTAAGTGACGAAATCATTTTTGGATTAGGTAGTATGATCATAACTTCATTTCTTTCCTTTCAAAATTTGAGGAAACTCCCCTACCATCCCCATCGAATAGGAAGATGTTAGTTTATGGCTTTGAACCTAGCTATTGCCTTCCTACATCATTTCTTAGAGCTACACACACAAGTAGGAATTTATTTCCCATTGCAGCCAACAAACGCTCTTTCCTTCAATTTGGTGGTTCACTAAAACCCTATTTCCCATCATTTGACTACCACAAATTCTACCATAGAACTAGAGTTAAGGTTCAATTGATAAGAAATTTTATCTTTGAGGTCTTAAGAGAAAATGGAATATTTCTTTGAACAGAGGATTTTATCAATTCCGCCTCACTACTTGTCGGATTCAACTACTTCGAAAAATTTTCTTCCATCACCTAGCAATCGCCCTCCAAAGTAGCCATTGAATTTAATTTTTCCACCCCCACCAAAGAAAACATTAGTAAGACCATCCTAACCCTTTACCATTTAAAACATCTCTTGGTGAAGTACTTTAAAACGAAAGAATATGCCCTCATTGCATTCAAGCTTTCAAGGAGTAGACGAGAAATCATAGGAGACAATTTTTGTGAGAAGTCAACCAACAGATTTGAGGTTAAATCCTTAAATCACCCGGAGAGGATGACATGCCTCGGGTGACACATAAAACGAAATTTAATTAATTCCCTTGCATTATTACAAGATCTCTTTTTGTAGGCACAATTACTTGGGAAGAATGCACGTGGAGCGCATGGAAGGAGTCACCAAGTGGCCTATGGGAATTTGTCTTCCCGGCCCTTTGAATGTGTAATTTTATTTTTCAAACTTATTTGGCATACATTCGCCTTTATTGTATGGATTTTATAATTGCATTGCATGCATTAGATTGTGTGGTTAGGGTTAGATGTATGTTGGTGGATTAAGGGTTGAAGAATTTCAACTCAAATATTCAAGGAAAAAGCCAACAACAAATGGAGCCCAAAGAAAACCATGGCCCAAAGAAGAGCCCACATCAAAAAGTATGATTTTGCAGGTACATGAGTTAGTGGAGGCATGGATCAATGAGTTGGCAAAATCTCAACCAATGGCTAATCAATGGCTCGGATTAAATGGAGTTGGTTCTGGACGCGCGCGCGGGCAGGAGGTTGAGTTTGGGCAGGCGCGCGCAAAACAGCAGCAGCTAGGCGCTAGCAGGCTCGGAGTACTCGGGCAGGCACGCGCTGGAGCACATGGGAGCGCTGCGCTGGCGCTGAGATGGCGTGCCCGAGTTCGCCAACGGGGCGCGCTTATGGATCGCAGATGTGGCGCGCGCGGCAGCGCCTGATTGGTTGAAGTGGTGCGCGCGTAGATCCTCATTCCTAGCCACCCGATCAAAAATGCATCCAAGGGCCACCTTCACTCCTCCAATCCATGCCAAACCCTAATCCACCCTAGGATTTTTTATAAATACATAGCATTGGTGAATGTATTCCAACTTTTGCCAAATTAATAAAATATCCCTTTTGCTTCTTTAAGATGGGTAGCCTTTTAGAGTTTTCCTTGGTTCTTTGAACCAAGTGGAGCAGCCCTCCATTATTATCTTAGCTTCGGGTTGCTAGGATAATTCTTATTCATTACCTCGCCTTCTCCATTGTGAGTGAGAGTTAAGGAAGAAAACCTAGGCCTTAGGTTGTTGGTTTTTACTCCGGGAAAATTGTTTGTTCAAGAAGCCTAACGTAGGATAGCTCTTTCAACCCTCCAACAGTATTTCCATCTATTTCTTTTCCGTCTTCATTTCACACACTAATCACCCCTTTCATTTTCGGTTTCACCATCACACACATTCACCTTACTTTATTGTCATTTTCTTCATTTTTATTGCATTTCTTCTCCTCGGCCATATTATCTTCACTTCATCTCTTTTCTAGATTTTTTTCTTCTTTATTTCCTGTCTACATAATGCTTGCTTAAGTTCGACCATCACTCATCACACACATCACTTGCATTTATTTTCATTTTCTTCCCCATTTTCTTCTCTTTATTTCGGTTTTGCACATCACTTGTCACCCGAGCACATTTCTATCATTTTGTGGGTTTCACACGGACCCTTCTCTAGGGGATCCCGTGTCAGAAAGACTTGGGGTGAAAATGGAAGAAATGATGCTTACTGGGATCAAGCTCCGTAACAATGGCGGCACCTTTAAAGAAGCAAGATCCACCTTTGTGCTTGAAGTTTTGAAAATAGTTGTTGAAAGCGGAAAGAAGCATGGTCTTTGACTGTACTTGGGAAATAGCAAGGCTGGTTCATCTGAATTTTGCTGCAGTTTGCTCCTCCTTTCCCACAAGTCCAATCCAAACCCATTTGCAACTCACTATCTGGAGTCTGCTCATCAGCTATGCACCATTGTTCCATTTCTGCATCTGCTAAAAATCAACACAGACCATTTATGTTCATCCAAATTCAGCTTAAAAGAGTGGAAAACTTTAATGGGAATTGACCATTACTTGTTCTTTAGCCCATTATCCACAGTAGCAGCAAAGCAAGTGATGTTTTTATCAAAAGAGTAGTCATTCTAGAGAGAGAAAGAGAGAGAGCGAGAAGTGTAAATGGATGAGAATCCTAGGGAGAGTTTCCTGACCATAAACAGTCAATCCTTATACCGGGTAGATGAGGAGATTAAAAAATGGGTATTTCAGGAATCCAATGACACTGTATGCAGCTTTGAAGGGTGTTCTCCATGGTGAAAGGTCAAGACAAGAATTTCCAATGCATGAACATGGTTCATGCTTACATTAAACTGGTCTTGTAACATCCTGGCATGTTCATCGCGCATGTTGGCGAGTGTTTCTTCTCTCCTAGAATTGATTTTACTATTTAAGTCCCAAAATAACCAAATGGAAGTAATGACTCCAAGAAATATAAATAGTAGTAGAAGCTTCTTACTCCACTTCCCAGCACCTTTAGGAGGATTCTTGGCTTGGTGTTGCTGTTTTTGCTGAGGAAACACCTTCTGTTGCTTTTGCTCTAATAGCACCTGATTAGCCACAGGATGTTGTTGAATATTTTTCTCTACCAGCTTATTTTGGATCCACCACAATTTGAAGTCCAAACAAGGGATCATCCGATACACAAACACTCCAAGGACTACCCACAAACTTAGTTTTACCAAAGTAGATAAGCTTTTGCCACGTACTTTTGCACAGCTCAGGAGTCCTCTAGTTTGCAAGATCTTCTAAACAAAACTCATCAAGATTTTTATGATTAGCTGGTAGAAAATTAAACTACAAACTGAAAAAAAAAATATGAAAATGAACACACAAATTTAAATGGAAAAACCCTTTTGTAAAAAACCACGGACAGAAGAGAATATTGATAAGCCTCCAATACATCGTATGTACACAAAAAAATGTAAAGATCCTCAACAGAGGGAAATTAGCAAGAATCATGGAGAAAATAATGCTAAAGTAAATGCAGAGATACCTTTCATCGAGAATAAAAGAACAGAAGATGACAATTAGCACTAATTAAGGAGAAAGAAAAAGTGGGGGGAAGTAGATAATAAGCTCGCTATTAGAGTATTCCTATTTTATTGGTATTAATTTAGGAAAGAAAAATAAATATATAGAGGACACGGTAGAAGAGAGATGGCAGGAAAATAATAAGGAACAGTGGATCTCCATATTGTATCTACTCTTGTTTTTATCTTGTTCTTATTGCAATTTCATAAATTAATTTTCTTATCAATTTGGTATCAGAGCCTCGATCCTTAATCCCTTAGACCGTCTATGCAGTCTAAAAATCAGAGAGAAATGGAGGAATTAGACAGTGACAATATTACTGATGACTTACGGCGATTATTGGCTTTGGGAAAGTCATGTAACACCCGGTTTCTATTAACCAATTTACCTTTTCCATTTATAGAGAATGTTTTTAAAAAAATTGAAATTTGAGTGATTTAGCGATTAGGTTAATAAGTGAATGAGTAAGGATAAAATGGTAAATTGAAATTTATTGTGGATAACGTATTTAAGGAAAGGTTTAATGAGTTTTAGCCGCCACTGTTCCTTCATTTTCCTTCTCGGTATTCAGCTCAAGCTCAACAGAGCTCCAAGTGATTTTCCCCTCCGATCTTCATTTCCTCAAACTAGGTAAGTTTTCCCTTCGTTTTCTCAAGATTTAGTGGCTAGATAGCAGAGAGAGTGCAATGAGTGTATTTTTTAGAATGCTGTGAGTAAGTTGAGTTCGGGTTAGTGTTGAATCAAGAATGTGCGATGATCCGAACTTCTAAACTAGCTCCTTAGGTTTGTGAATGGTGTAGGATGAGGTTTAGTGAAGATCTTAATGGTATTTTGTTTATGACATTAGGTGAACTGGGCTTCCAAATTAGTTGAAACCGAGCAATTTCCAGGAGACCAAGTAAGTGAAGTTTGCTTGCGCTTTCGGGCCTACATCACAAAACATTAGGAATATGTTTATTTGAATGTGTCTGTATGTTATGCATCATGTTTTAAAAGTATACGAAAAATGAATTTGAATGCATGTTGGCATGGTAAGGAATGAACATAATGAAACAGCTATGCGAAACAGATTTACTGTTAAGGGAAATAATCCGCCCCTTAATGAGACAGTGGATATGTAGACTTTGGGAAATTTGATCCGCTTCCCATCGAACAGGGGGATCGGAAACAGTTATGTGAATCAGATTACTGTTAAGGGAATTAATCCGCCCCTTAATGAGTCAGTGAATATTTATACTTTGGGAGAGTTGATCCAACTCCCAATTTCACAGGGGGATTTGAACAGAAACGATGAACGACAACTGAGATGAGAAAGTAGAAATTGCATGTTTAGGAATTCAGATATCAGCATTTCATTTCATTACTGCTTTACTTACTTAGCATTAGGCTAATAGATGAGTTTTGTGATGTAGGTGAAGAAGTGGCAGCAGATGTGTTTACTGAGTTCGGTGAAGAATAGGTGAAGTTGGAGGAGCACTTCTCTGCCTCGATTTGGTATACTGATGAGGCGGATTAATTGGTGTCTGAAGAAGTGAAGATTCAGTGAGCTATGATTTGATTTAAGTATGTTAAGTGTTCTAATGACAGAAGTGATTTTAATGTTTTTGGATACATTCCCTTGAGACTTTCTGATAAAAGTACTCTGTTGGTTTTAACACTTGTCTGTAGGTGAAGTCTTAGTAGTTATTTGATGTTTTGATACCTTTGGGAATTTCTTCTCTGCCAAAGAAAACGTGATTTAAATGTAGTTGGAGTTTATCATTTTCAAAGTTATGTCGAGGATACAGATGTTGTTCTTTTGTTAATGGTTATTTGTTGAATGTCAAATGTTATTTGGGGTCAGGTTGTTTTGAATGCTTTGAGTGAAGTTTGTAAGTTCCATCATAGGTGAATAAAGTTCACCGGTAGATGTGAGATTAGTCGATCGGATGAAGGAAATCATCCGGCTGACGTCACCGGTGGATGTGAGATTAGTCGATCGGATTAAGGAAATCATCCGGCTGACATCACCGGTGGATGTGAGGTTAGTCGATCGGATGAAGGAAATCATCCGACTGACGTCACCGGTGGATGTGAGATTTAGTCAATCGGATGAAGGAATTCATCCGGCTGACGTCACCGGATGATGTAGTAGAAGTCTTGTCGTTTAGTGATCGGTGGATGTCGTGTGTTAAGCTTACCGGATGATATAGTTGAAACTTTTGTCGTTTAGTCATCGGAAGAAGTCTTTTTGCTATTTGTTTCAGCCTCTTCCGTTGACTTTGCTCAGCGGCAGATGCGTTTGACCTTTGCAACTTTTAAAGTATTTCGCGATTTAAACCTTTATTTCTTTTGACCGATTATTCCTTAACATCCCAACCAATTATTCAAGCACTGTTCTATGGTTTTGTTTAACTCTATTTTTGCTCAAATGATTTCCGTTGCAAGTCTTTAAATGTTTTAAGGTTTTAGAAAATGTCAAATTTTGACTTTCGAGCGAAGTTTTAAATTTAGTCCAAAGTTTCTTAGTTATGTTCGAGCTATGAGTAACGAACCGGGTTTATATAATTCGGGGCGGTACAAATCAATGGAAGGATTTATGGACAAACTTACAGTTTTAGACTCCGTGGAAAAAAGACTACACCAACTTGAAGAATCTAAACGGAAGGGAAAACACAAGGTAGCCCCCGACGAAGCAGGACCCAGCTATCCACAACACTTGACCTCGGAGGATTTTAGAAGAGGGGAAGGATTCACATCAGATTTCCACCCTCGTAATCAACCTCTTCAACGCCTAGAAATGCCCATTTTTACAGGAGAGAACCTGAAGGGTGGATCTATAGGATGAAGCGCTATTTCATCATCAACAATATTGTTAACACATGTGAGATGGTAGAACTCATCTCCAAAAGCTAGCTCGAGGGGAGAGGGAATCCCCCTGACATGTATACAAAGCTCAGGCTCATCTAATAGACGATATGGGACAAACACAAATATCAATACCCGCCTTCAGCAGGTCCGAGTCCAATTCCCACCATCGTCTAGCTCTAATACCATGTTAAAACATGTGAGAGGGTATAACTCATCCCCAAAAGCGAGCCCGAGGGGAGAGGGAATCCCCCTCACATATATACAAAGCGCAGCCCATCCAATAGGCGATGTGGAACAAACATAATTATCAATACCCGCCCTATTAGATGGGTCAGCGCTTTGTATATATGTGAGGGAGATTCTCTCTCCCTTCGAGCTAGCTTTTAGGGATGAGTTCTACCCTCTCACATGTATTAACATGGTATCAGAGATAGACGATAGTGGGAATTGGACCCGGCCCAGGCACGCTATGTGTGAGGGCGGGTATTGATAATTGTGTTTGCACCACATCGCCTATTAGATGGGCCTACGCTTTGAATATATGTTAGGGGGATTCTCTCTCCCCTCGAGCTAGCTTTTGGTGATGAGTTATACCCTCTCACATGTGTTAACATGGTATCAGAGTTAGACGATGATGATAATTGGACCCGGCCCTGGCACGCTATGCGTGAGGTCGGGTATTGATAATTGTTTTGTCTCACATCGCCTATAGGATGGGCCTGCTCTTTGTATATATGTGAGGGAGATTCCCTCTCCCCTCGAGCTAGCTTTTGGAGTTGAGTTCTACCATATCACATGTGTTAAAAAATATGACCGAGCAAGAGCGTTTGGAAGCAGCAGTTGTCTGCATGGATGGTGACGCCCTAGCTTGGTTACAATGGGAAGAAAATCGACATGTTTTTCAAAATTGGGCAGAGTTTTGCACTTCTCTATTGGATCAATTTCGCTCATCTCAAGATGGTTCCGCTTGCGAACAATTTTTGGCATTAAGATAAGTGGGCACTATTCAAGACTACCGCAGGGAATTCGAATTACAAGTTTTCTCTTTGAGAGAAATTCCAGAAGTTGTCCTTGAAAGTCACTTCATTAATGGGCTCCAACCAGAAATTTGTGCAGAAGTCAGAATGTTGAAGCCCATTGGATTGCATCATCTCATGAATATGGCCTTAAGGATAGAAGAGAAGAACCTCCTCTTGTTCCATGCGAGATTAAGCCCAAGTGCAAACAACCACCGATAAATCTCTCTAGGACTAGCTGCTCCCTCTAGGATTCCTTCCCTCTATGAACCGGTTCAGGCCACTAATTCCCAGCTTCCCTCCAATCAGCGACTCGCCAACACGAACTCCAGTACGGATAGATTGAATACTACTCGACCTTCACCTAATTTCAGGCACCTTACCGATGCCGAACTACAGTCTAGATGTGAACAAGGGCTCTGTTTTCGATGCGACGAACGCTACACTATGCGTCACTGCTATGCAAAACGAGAATTACAAGTTTTACTTGCTTTTGACGAACCAGTAATGGAGGAAACCATCAACGACTCAGTAATTTTCGATAAGACCACCACGAACTTTCAAAAACAATGGAGCTTTCTCTAAATTTGATCGTCAGACTAACAACTCCTCCACCATAAAACTCCAAGGATCCATGGCGGGACACTCTGTCATCATTTTGATCAACAATGAGGCAACCCACAACTTTATTTCCCTCTCCCTCATCGACCAACTAAAGTCGTCAATTACACCCACTAAAGGGTATGGCATCTTTATGGGCACAGGCGTTTCAGTTGCGGCAATGAGTATTTGTCGAGATTTAGCTCTCTCATGTCAAGAAGTGGAAATCGTGGCCGATTTTCTCCTTCTGAAATTGGTCAGTACTGACACTGTTTTAGGGATGCAGTGGCTGAAAACCCTTGGTGGTACTCATATTAATTGGAGCGAATTAACTATGCGATTCAAGATAGAGGAGATCATGGTTCGATTACAAGGCAACCTAAGTTTATACTGAACTCAACTCTCTTTAAAGACCATGTTGTGCACGATGACCCGCACTTGTGAAGGGGAACTACTAGAGTTAAATGTGGTGACCAATCAACTAAAGGAACCGCAAACTGAAATTCATCTAGATCTTCAGATTATTTTACAATAATTCTCAATATTATTCCAACCACCTTCGGATCTATGCTTCGCGAAGGCACCTCCCCTATCAACGTGCGCCCTTATAGGTACCCTCAATTCCAGAAAGAAGAAATTGAGAAGCTGGTATCATTAGACCGAGTATTAGTCCATATTCAAATCCAGTATTGTCGGTTTGTAAAAAAAAAAAGGATCATGGTGCTTCTGTGTTGATTACCAAGCCTTAAATCATGCCACAATTCCATATCGATATCCAATCCTCAATATTGACGAATTGTTTGATGAACTACATGGAGCAAACTTATTCTCCAAACTGGATTTATGGTCGGAATATCACCAAATAAGAATTCATCTTGAAAAAATTCCTAAAATAGTATTTCAGACCCATGATGGACACTATGAGTTTTGTTGTTATGCCCTCCGGACTTGCAAACGCTCCATCAAATTTTCAAGCTCTCATGCCACAAATGACCTCGGCCGCCCATCTCTATTTGATCAACGGTCATTGTAAAACCCTAGCCACCTTAGGTTTCTATTTAAGCATAGCTATTGGTGTTTGTAGAGACCTTTTGCCAAATTAATACAAAATCCTTTTTCTCTCTAGCTTGCTTTAGAGTGAGTAAAACCCTAGTGGTTGTCCACAGTTTTTGAATCGTGTGGAGAAGCCCTCCATTGCTGACAAGCTCAAAGTTGCTTGTGTGAACTCTTAGCATCTTCTTCAATCTCTCTCTTGAGAGTTTGATGGTTGAAGAAGGTAAGAAACCTTTCCCAAGGTGGTGGTTTTCCCATGGGAATACCTAAACCCAAGAGCACAACATAGGATAACTCTTTGGGACCTCTAAGGGGTGCACAAAATTTTCACATTTTCTTTGCCATTTTCTTCTTCTTTTTCCACGATTTTGTTCATCACTCATACTCACACATTTCACCTTCACAAATTGTTGCAGTTCATCATCATCTTCATCTCCATTTCTTGTTTGAATCGGCCACACATGCACACTTACCTTTCACCCAAGCACTCTCTTTCTCTTTGTGGGTTTTTGGTGGCTACCTCGTCACCTGCGAAACGTTCTAACCAGCATTTCCAACTCAAACATACCCAAATCTCGAGTTGAATGGAATTTTTAGGTGAAAAACAAAAACGCGCCAAAATCCTGACGTTCGGAGGAGAAATTGGAAAGCAAAATCGACTTATCGCAAAAACTTTTGTCACAAGAGTTGCTCAACATATCGAGAGAAACATTTTGAGACCAAAATCAACGAAATCGAGGTCCAATCGATCACCTACCTTTCTCCTTATCTCGTCTGTTCACTCTCTCTCTCCCACGATTTTCTAGAGGCTCTAGGGGCAGCGGCGCAAAAAGAAAAGAAAGGATTTTTTTACCTTGAGGCGGGCGTCGCTGCTAAGCTGGCCTCCCATTCTGGCTGTTGGTGCAAAGGGTCGTCATTAACGTTCAAATTAACCTGATAACATATAATTATTAACACTTATTATAATTTTAAATAAAATTTTTTTAGATTTAATGTAAGTTTAAAATATTTATATAGACTCGGCTCGTTAAGGCTCATTGGCTCGGCTCGGTTCGTTTAACTCGTACTTGCAGATGGGCTTTTCTTTTATGGAATAAACTCGTACAGGCAAGAGTTATGGCCTGCAAGTAAGAAATCCACGCAACTCAAAAAAGAAAATGAAGAGGGAAAGACTTGGGGTGAAAATGGAAGAAATGATGCTTACTGGGATCAAGCTCCGTAACAATGGCGGCGCCTTTAAAGAAGCAAGATCCACCTTTGTGCTTGAAGTTTTGAAAATAGTTGTTGAAAGCGGAAAGAAGCATGATCTTTGACTGTATTTGGGAAATAGAGAGGCTGGTTCATCTGTATTTTGCTGTAGTTTGCTCCTCCTTTCCCACAAGTCCAATCCAAACCCATCTGCAACTCACTATCTGGAGTCTGCTCATCAGCTATGCACCATTGTTCCATTTCTGCATCTGCTAAAAATCAACACAGACCATTTATGTTCATCCAAATTCAGCTTAAAAGAGTTGAAAACTTTAATGGGAATTGACCATTACTTTTTCTTTGGCCCATTATCCACAGTAGCAGCAAAGCAAGTGATGTTTTTATCAAAAGAGTAGGCATTCTAGAGAGAGAAAGAGAGAGAGTGAGAAGTGCAAATGGATGAGAATCATAGGGAGAGTTTCCTGACCATAAACAGTCAATCCTTATACCGGGTAGATGAGGAGATTAAAAAATGGGTATTTCAGGAATCCAATGACACTGTATGCAGCTTTGAAGGGTGTTCTCCATGGTGAAAGGTCAGACAAGAATTGCCAATGCATGAACATGGTTCATGCTTACATTAAACTGGTCCTGTAACATCCTGGCACGTTCATCACACATGTTGGCGAGTCTTTCTTCCCTCCTCGAATTGATTTACTATTTAAGTCCCAAAATAACCAAATGAAAGTAATGACTCCAAGAAATATAAATAGTAGTAGAAGCTTCTTACTCCACTTCCCAGCACCTTTAGGAGGATTCTTGGCTTGGTGTTGCTGTTTTTGCTGAGGAAACACCTTCTGCTGCTTTTGCTCTGATAGCACCTGATTAGCCACGGGATGTTGTTGAATATTTTGCTCTACCAGCTTATTTTGGATCTACCACAATTTGAAGTCCAAAAAATGGATCATCCGATACACAAACACTCCAAGGATTACCCAAAAACTTAGTTTTACCAAAGTAGTAAGCTTTTGCCATATACTTTTGCACAGCTCAGGAGTCCTCTAGTTTGCAAGATTTTCTAAACAAAACTCATCAAGATTTTTATTGTTAGCTAGTAGAAAATTGAACCACAAACTGAAAAAAAAAAAAGATAAAAATGAACACACAAATTTAAATGGAAAACCCCTATTGAAAAAAACCACGGACATAGAAGAATATTGATAAGCCTCCAATACATCGTATGTACACAAGAAAATCTAAAGATCATCAACAGAGGAAAACTAACAAGAATCATGGAGAAAATAATGCTAAAGTAAATGCAGAGATACCTTTCATCGACAATAAGGAAGAGAAGATGGCAATTAGCACTAATTAAGGAGAAAGAAAAAGTGGGAGGAAGTAGATAATAAGCTCGTTATTAGAGAATTCCTATTTTATTTGCATTAATTTAGGAAAGAAAAACAAAAATATAGAGGACAAGGTAGAAGAGAGATGGTAGGAAAATAGTATGGAACAGTGAATCTCCCTATTGTATCTACTCTTGTTTTTATCTTGTTCTTATTGCAATTTCATAAATTAATTTTCTTATCAATTTGGTATCAGAGCCTCGATCCTTAATCCCTTAGACCGTCTATGCAGTCTGAAAATCAGAGAGAAAGGGAGGAATCAGACAGTGACAATATTACTGATGACTTACAGCGATTATTGGCTTTGGGAAAATCAATAGAAGGATTTATGAACAAACTTACAGTTTTAGCCTCCTTGGAAAAAATACTACACCAACTTGAAAAATCTGAACGGAAGGGAAAACACAGGGCAGCCCCCGACGAAGCAGGACCCAGTTGGCCACGACACTTGACCTCGGAGGATTTCAGAAGGGGGGAAGGATTCTCATCAGATTTCCACCCTCATAATAAACCTCTTCAACGCCTAAAAATGCCCATTTTTACAGGCGAGAACCTGAAGAGTCGATCTATAGGATCGAGAGCTATTTCATCATCAACAATATTGTTAACACATGTGAGAGGGTAGAACTCATCTCCAAAATCAAGCTCGAGGGGAGAGGGAATCCCCCTGACATGTATACAAAGCGCAGGCTTATCCAATAGGTGATATGGGACAAACACAATTATCAATACCCGCCCTTAGCAAGTCCGGTTCCAATTCTCACTATCGTCTAGTTCTAATACCATGTTAACACATGTGAGAGGGTATAACTCATCCCTAAAAGCCAGCCCGAGGGGAGGGGGAATCCCCCTCACATATATACAAAGAGCAGCCCATCCAATAGGCGATGTGGAACAAACACAATTATCAATACCCGCCCTATTGGATGGGTCAACGCTTTGTATATATGTGAGGGAGATTCTCTATCCATTCAAGCTAGCTTTTAGGGATGAGTTCTACCCTCTCACATGTGTTAACATGGTATCAGAGATAGACGATAGTGGGAAATGGACCCGGCCTAGGCACGCTATGCGTGAGGACGGGTATTGATAATTGTGTTTGTACCACATCGCCTATTAGATGGGCCTGCACTTTGTATACATGTGAGGGGGATTCCCTTTCCCCTCAAGCTAGCTTTTGGGGATGAGTTAGACCCTCTCACATGTGTTAACATGGTATCAGAGTTAGACGATGATGATAATTGGACCCGGCCTAGGCACGCTATGCGTGAGGTCGGGTATTGATAATTGTGTTTGTCCCACATCGCCTATTGGATGGGCCTGCTCTTTGTATATATGTGAGGGGGATTCCCTCTCCCCTCGAGTTAGCTTGTGGAGATGAGTTCTACCCTCTCACATGTGTTAACAAATATGATCGAGCAAGAGCGTTTGGAAGCAGCAGTTGTTTGCATGGATGGTGACGCCCTAGCTTGGTTACAATGGGAAGAAAACCGACATGTTTTTTTAAATTGGGCTGAGTTTTGCACTTCTCTGTTGGATCAATTTTGCTCATCTCAAGATGGTTCCGCTTGCGAACAATTTTTGGCATCAAGACAAGTGGGCACTATTCAAGACTACCACAGGGAGTTCGAATTACAAGTTTTCTCTTTGAGAGAAATTCAAGAAGTTATGCTTGAAAGTCACTTCAATAGGCTCCAACAAGAAATTTGTGCAGAAGTCAGAATGTTGAAGCCCATTGGATTGCATCGTCTCATGGAGATGGCTCTAAGGATAGAAAAGAAAAACCTCCTCTTGTTCCATGCGAGATTAAGCCCAAGTGCAAACAACCACCAACAAACCTCTCCAAAACTAGCTGCTCCCTCTAGGATTCCTTCCCTCTATGAACCGGTTCAGCCCACTAATTCCCAGCTTCCCTCCAGTCAGCGAATCGCCACCACGAACTCCAGTACGGATAGATCGAATACTACTCGACCTTCACCTAATTCAGGCGACTTACCGATGCCAAACTATAGTCTAGATGCGAACAAGGGCTTTGTTTTCGAAGCGACGAACGCTACACTGTGGGTCACCGCTATGCAAAACTAGAACTACAAGTTTTACTTGCTTTTGACGAACCAGTAACGGAGGAAACCATCAACGACTCAGTGACATTCGATAAGACCACCGACAAACTTTCAAAAACAATGGAGCTTTCTCTAAATTCGATCGTCAAACTAACAACTCCTTCCACCATAAAACTCCAAGGATCCATGGCAGGAGACTCTATCATCATTTTGATCGACAGTGGGGCCCTCTCCCTCATTGACCAACTAAAGCCGTCAATTACACCCAATAAAGGGTATGGCGTCTTTATGGGCACAAGCGTTTCTATTTTGGCAATGGGTATTTGTCGAGATTTAGCTCTCTTATGTCAAGGAGTGGAAATCGTGGCCGATTTTCTCCCTCTGAAATTGGGCAGTACTGACGCTGTTTTGGGATGCAGTGGCAGAAGACCCTTGGTGGTACTCATATTAATTGGAGCGAATTAACTATGTGATTCAAGATAGGCGAGATCATGGTCCGATTACAAGGTGACCTAAGTTTATGTTGAACTAAACTCTCTTTAAAGACCATGTTGCACACGATGACCCCCACTTGTGAAGGGGCACTACTAGAGTCAAATGTGGTGACCCATCAACTAGAGGCACCGCAAACCGAAATTGATCCAGATCTTCAGATTATTTTATAACAATTCTCAATATTATTCCAACCACCTTCGAATCTATGCTTCGCGAAGGCACCTCCCCTATCAACGTGCGCCCTTATAGGTACCCTCAATTCCAGAAAGAAGAAATTGAGAACCTGGTACAAGAAATGTTGCTCGCAGGTATCATTAGACCGAGAATTAGTCCATATTCAAATCCAGTATTGTTGGTTTGTAAAAAAAAAGGATCATGGCACTTCTGCATTGATTACCGAGCCTTAAATCATGCCACAATTCCATATCGATATCTAATCCTCAATATTGACGAATTGTTTGATGAACTACATGGAGCAAACTTATTCTCCAAACTGGATTTACGGTCGGGATATCACTGAATAAGAATTCATCTTGAAGAAATTCTTAAAATAGTATTTCAGACCCATGAAGAACACTATGAGTTTGTTGTTATGCCCTCCGGACTTACAAACGCTCCATCAACTTTTCAAGCTCTCATGAACAACATCTTCAAGGCACTATTACGTAAGTTTGTTCTTGTTTTTTTATGATATTCTCATTTATAGCAAATCCCTACGAGAACATTACAGTCATGTTCAGCAGATGATGCAGATCTTGAACTCACATACTCTCAAACTTAATGGCAGCAAGTGCCAATTTGGGCAGCATCACATAAGCTATTTGGACCACATTATTACTAAATCCAGAGTTTCAGCTGATATGGACAAAAATAAAGCAATGACAAATTGGCCTACCCCGAAAACTTTGAAAGAGTTATGTGGTTTTATGGGTTTAACATCATACTATAGATGTTTTGTGAAGGGATATGGCATATTGGCTAAGCCATTAATGGATTTATTACGCAAAGATAATTTCTATTAGGGACCTGAGGCTGAAAAAGCATTCTCTACTCTTAAAACTGCAATGACAACTACACTAGTGTTGAGTTTACCAGATTTTTCACAGTCTTTTACCTTAGAAACGGATGCATCAGGTCAAGGTCTTGGTGCCATGTTAATGCAGCATAATCACCCAGTGGCTTACTTTAGTCACTCATTGGGCCCCAAAGCACTACAAAAATTGACGTATAAGCGGGCATAGTCTTTGCAATACAAAAATGGAAACACTATTTATTGGGTCACAGATTTATTGTGCGAACTGATCAACGAAGCCTTAAATACTTATTGGAGCAACGATTGGTTAGCATGGAACACCAAAAATGGCTGACAAAATTGATGGGGTACGATTTTGAAATTCAATATAAACCGGGATTAGAAAATCATGCCACCGATGCATTATCCAGAGTGCGGTCGCTTCTTCAACAATGGCTCTCACAGTATGTGACGACCCCAACCCGGTCAGGGCCGCCACGGCCTAACCATGACGAAATCTTAACTTTTTAAACCCTTGAATGGTTCACGTAAAATTTTTCTTTTTACTCAACACTTTAAAATAAAATGGACTTAGACCAATAACCACCTCAAACGATCCATTTGAAATCTAACTTGGACTTAAACGTGTTAAGCATAAAGTTCGTCAACTTTTAAATCATTAAAACGAAGTAAAAACCTTTTCTCGGAAAAATGTCGACTCGGTCCTTAAAATCCTTTCAAATACGTGGGGGTCGTCCGTAAATTACGTTTAAAAAGTATCGTAAAAGGTCGGGTTGAATGGTATTTTGAAAAGTCGAAAAATAAAAAAAAAAAAATGCGTTGGGTGCTCGCGCGCAGCGCGCGCCCAGCGCCCAACCTCGCGTGCCACGCACGTGTCCGAGTCGATCGTTCGCCACCAATAGCGAACGATCGGCACCCCCTCTGGAATTGGCGATCAAAAACAGTGGGAATAGCGAACAATCGCCCCTCGGGCGCGATCGTTCGCCATGGCGCCCTTCTGGGCGTGCGCCCGGCCAGCGCATTCCCGACCACCTTAAACACACAATAGTTCAAACTCCCGAAAATCTTCACTCAAAGCATACCCGAATCCGTGTTTAAAATTCATGAAAATAAACCGCGTGGATCGCTCTAAAACCGAGCATATCCTTCCAAGTTTAAAACACCTAACAATTCCAGTATATTTTCCAAATAAAGACTTCACATCCTAAACGTTCTGCTCCCACGACATTTACATCAAAAACTTAACTTTCCATACGTTTTCCATCAAAACCATCTATCCATATACATAAACATTTCCGTTCACTTTCTTAAACAAAACGACACGTACACATACTCAACACGGGCACTTACACATTTTATCCACAGACACGTACCCATACTAACCACGGTCGGAATCGCCCTAACAATATCGCCGGGATGCTGCCATGGTCGTACTCCTCCAACCGCGTCTGTAATCCTAGCATGCTCGTGAAACTCACTGTACCTGTTCTTCTTCACCTACATCATACGATTTAAACAATAAGCCTAACGCTCAATAAGGAGTGCACTAACATATACATATACGTGAATGCATGACTTTTCATAAAACATGTTCATTTTCATTTCTTTACTTTATTTCACACAACTTGCCATGGGAGAACACAAAACCATTGATCGTGAGAAACATGATCTTTGCTCGTGAGAAAACATAATCTTTGCTCATGAGAAACATGATCTTTGCTCGTGAGAAACATGATCTTTGCTCGTGAGAAAACATACTTCATTTTCATCATTTCCTTTTACTTTTCATAAAACATACTTGTAAAACATTTCGTATTCATTTTCTTCAAGAAATCATGATGCATGAGGGAACAAATCATATCATACCATCAAAACAGTTCATAGACGTACATAAGCATACCTAACTTATAGAACAAACCTAACACACGGTAATAACTAACATCCTAGGCTACCCGACTAGTTAAGCCCCAAAATTAGAAAACGTCATCGAAACACATAAATTCTAACATCGATACAATCTAGGGCCTTAAGGGCCGGAAACCTACGTACACACTTACCTGGCGTCCTTAGCAATGACGGTTCTCCTAAGGCAATTCACAATCCGTCGTTAGAACCGACTCAACACAACCGACTTTAAAACCATATAAACCATTCACATAGGCAATTCACCGAACACCTTACGTGCACACGTTCATTCACAAATTCCTCCCTAATCCGACATCCTTTTTCAACGATTCAAAAGCCTGTACATCGCTCGTAACCCCTACTATAACGTGCCATAACCAATTCTAGAATTAAACCCAACAATTCTCCAATTAAACAAAACTTCTCATTTAGACAAATTTCCTTAAAACTTAGATTTATCTCATTTGGGCATTTCATCGAGCACATTACGCTCACAAATTATCTAACCTCCATTAATGGTTTTCCAATAATCTTCAACAACTAAAACTCAACAATCTCTCATTCTTTCAACCCAAATGCCAAAAACCACCATAGATGCACGATTATTTACCATAAACACAACAGAACTATCAATCTCTAACGTTAACGATAATTTCATAAAAATCTAACTCAAAACTCTAATAAAATAAAACCCTAAAACCCAAAACTAAACATCCAAAACATATGCATCATACCTAGAGCGACGAATGGGGAAGAAAACGTAGGAGAAAACTCGCCAGAGGAGGAGATGTCGATTGATCGTCGAAGGAACGGCGTGGGAGGAGAGGGAGAACGCAGGGAGTTCTCTGCGTGAAGGAGAGAAAATGAATGGGGGGGGGGGGGGGAATTTTGATATATTTATAAAATTAACTTACTAAATTACTATTTTGCCCTTTTACTCAATTCATTGTTTAATTCTTTAATTAACCTATCGACTTGGTTAACAAATATGACCGAGCAAGAGCGTTTGGAAGCAGCAGTTGTCTGCATGGATGGTGACGCCCTAGCATGGTTACAATGGCAAGAAAACCGACATGTTTTTTGAAATTGGACTGAGTTTTGCACTTCTCTGTTGGATCAATTTCGCTCAACTCAAGATGGTTCTGCTTGCGAACGATTTTTAGCATTAAGACAACTGGGCACTATTCAAGAATACCGCAGGGAGTTCGAATTACAAGTTTTCTCTTTGAGAGAAATTCCAGAAGTTGTCCTTTAAAGTCACTTCATTATTGGGCTCCAACCAAAAATTCGTGCAGAAGTCAGAATGTTGAAGTCCATTGGATTGCATCGTCTCATGGAGATGGCCCTAAGGATAGAAGAGAAGAACCTTCTCTTGTTCAATGCGAGATTAAGCCCAAGTGCAAACAACCACCGACAAACCTTTCCAGGACTAGCTGCTCCCTCTAGGATTCCTTCCCTCTATGAACCGGTTCAACCCACTAATTCCCAGCTTCCCTCCAGCCAGCGACTCGCCACCACGAACTCCAGTACGGACAGATTGAATACTACTCGACCTTCACCTAATTTCAGGCGACTTGCCGATGTCGAACTACAGTCTAGATGCGACAAATGCTACACTGTGGGTCACTGCTATGCAAAACGAGAACTACAAGTTTTACTTGCTTTTGACAAACCAGTAATGAAGGAAACCATCAACGACGAACTTTCAAAAACAATGGAGCTTTCTCTAAATTCGATCGTCAGACTAACAACTCCTTCCACCATGAAACTCCAAGGATCCATGGCGGGACACTCTGTCATCATTTTGATTGACAGTGGGGCAACCCACAACTTTATTTCCTCTCTCTCATCGACCAACTAAAGTTTTCAATTACACCCACTAAAGGGTATGGCCTCTCATCATGGGCACAGGTGTTTCTGTTTCGGCAATGGGTATTTGTCGAGATTTAGCTCTCTCATGTCAAGGAGTGGAAATCGTGGCCGATTTTCTCCCTCTAAAATTGGGCAGTACTGACGTTGTTTTGGGGATGTAGTGACTGAAGACCCTTGGTGGTAGTCATATTAATTGGAGCAAATTAATTATGCGATTCAAGATAGGCGAGATCATGGTCTGATTACAAGGCGACCCAAGTTTATGTTGAACTCAACTCTCTTTAAAGACCCTGTTGCGCACGATGACCCCCACTTGTGAAGGGGCACTACTAGAGTTAAATGTGGTGACCCATCAACTAGAGGCACCACAAACGAAAATTCATCCAGATCTTCAGATTATTTTACAACAATTCTCAATATTATTCCAACCACCTTCGGATCTATGCTTCGCGAAGGCACCTCCCCTATCAACGTGCGCCCTTATAGGTACCCTCAATTCCAGAAAGAAGAAATTAAGAAGCTGGTACAAGAAATGTTGCTCGCAGGTATCATTAGACCAAGCATTAGTCCATATTCAAATCCAGTATTGTTGGTTCGTAAAAAAAAGGATCATGGCGCTTCTGCATTGATTACCGAGCCTTAAATCATGCCACAATTCTAGATCGATATCCAATCCCCAATATTGATGAATTGCTTGACGAACTACATGGAGTAAACTTATTCTCCAAACTGGATTTACGGTCGGGATATCACCAAAAAAGAATTCATCTTGAAGATATTCCTAAAACAGTATTTCGGACCCATGAAGGACACTAAGAGTTTGTTGTTATGCCCTCCGGACTTACAAACGCTCCATCAACTTTTCAAGCTCTCATGAACAACATCTTCAAGGGACTATTACGTAAGTTTGTTCTTGTCTTTTTTGATGATATTCTCATTTATAGCAAATCCCTATGAGAACATTACAGTCATGTTCAGCAAGTGATGCAGATCTTGAACTCACATACTCTCAAACTTAATGGCAGCAAGTGCCAATTTGGGCAGCATCACATAAGTTATTTGGACCACATTATCACTAAATCCGGAGTTTCAGCTAATATGGACAAAATTAAAGCAATGATAAATTGTCCTACCCCGAAAACTTTGAAAGAGTTACGTGGTTTTATGGGTTAATAAGATACTGTAGACGTTTTGTGAAGGGATATGGCATATTGGCTAAGCCATTAACAGATTCATTACGCAAAGATAATTTCTATTAGGGACCTAAGGCTGAAAAAGCATTCTCTACTCTTAAAACGGCAATGACAACTACACCAGTGTTGAGTTTACCAGATTTTTCACAGTCTTTTACCTTAGAAACGGATGCATCAGGTCAAGGTCCTGGTGCCATGTTAATGCAGCATAATCACCCAATGGCTTACTTTAGTCACTCATTGGGCCCCAAAGCACAACAAAAATCTATGTATCAACGGGCATAGTCTTTGTAATACAAAAATGGAAACATTATTTATTGGGTCACAGATTTATTGTGTAAACTGATCAACGAAGCCTGAAATACGTATTGGAGCAACGATTGGTTAGCATGGAACACAAAAAATGGCTGACAAAATCGTGGGGTACGATTTTGAAATTCAATACAAATCGAGATTAGAAAATCGAGCCGCTGATGCATTATCCAGAGTACGGTCACTTCTTCAATAATGGCTCTTACAGTATCCCACGTTCTTGATTTAGATGAAATAGATAATGCTATTTTTCATGACGCTACACTTAGCTCAATTTCATCTAAAGTTGTTAATGGTACAGCTTCCTTACCAGGATACAGTTTAATTCAAGGTCACTTGCTTTATCAGGGTAAGCTACTATTACCAAGCGACTCTTCTCTCACCAATAAAGTTATTACAGAGTGCCATGAAGGTAAAATAGGGGGCCACTCCGGCTATCTGAAGACCCTTCAACGAGTAGCTTCTTAATTCCACTGGAAGGGAATGAGAGCACAAATCAAACAATTTGTTTCCAATTGTCAAACTTGCCTACAAAACAAGTATTCTACTTTATCTCCATCTGGTCTCTTGCAACCTCTACCCGTTCTGGATCAAATTTGGGAGACATAACTATGGATTTTTTTGAAGGCCTACCATTATGTGATGGATATAATTCAATTGTGGTCGTGGTCGATAGGTTAAGTAAGTTTGCCCGTTTCATTCCTCTTCATCATCTATTCTCTGCTTCCACAATTGCAACAATTTTCATCAACACAGTTGTTCGCCTACATGGTATCCTGAAATCAATAATTTTGGATCGAAATAAAATTTTCACAAGTAATTTTTGGAAAGAACTATTCAAATTACAAGAGACAACTTTGCAACATAGCAGTGCATATCACCCTCAGACGGACGCCCAATCGGAAGTAGTAAAAAATGTGTGGAGACATATCCTTGATGTTTCTCATCCACCAAACCTCGTCAATGGGCCAAATGGCTTCCCTGGGCAGAATATTGGTATAACACATTGTACCACACATCCATTAACACGACACCCTTCTAAGTGTTGTACGGTCGAGATCCTCCAAATTTAATTCTGTTTTCCAAAGGATCAGCCATATTAGATGACGTGGACCAACGGTTGGGGGAACGAGATAATGCATTAGATGATCTTAAATTTCATCTCCTTCGGGCTCAAGAGAAAATGAAGACCTCATTAGACTCCCACAGACAAGAAGTAAGTTTTCAGCTCAGAGACTTAGTATATTTAAAACTTCGACTTTATCGTTTCAAGTCTCTGATTCATCCCCACAATGCTAAGCTGCCCCCACGTTATTACAGACCTTTTCGAGTAATCCAACGGATAGGACCTGTGGCTTACAAGTTAGATCTTCCATCAAATTCTTCCATCCATCCAGTGTTCCATGTCTCTCAATTGCGAGCTGCAATGGGTGCGACCCATTAGGTGACAAAACTCCCTCCTCAACTCACCTTTCAATATGAACTACTCTTGGAACCAGCGAGGTCCTCGGCATTCGAGCTTCAACAGACAAATCATCTACCTTTCCCGAGGTTCTTATCCGATGGCAAAATTTGCTGGATTCTGACTCTTCTTGGGAATCCTATGACCTCATCCAACAACAATTTTTCACTTTCCACCTTGAGGACAAGGTTACTTATTGGGAGGGGAGTATTGATAAGCCTCCAATACATCTTATGTACACAAGAAAATCTAAAGATCAACAACAGAGGGCAACTAGCAAGAATCATGGAGAAAATAATGTGGAGATACCTTTCATCGACAATAAACAAGAGAAGATGGCAATTAGCACTAATTAAGGAGAAAGAATAAGTGGGGAGAAGTAGATAATAAGCTCGCTATTAGAGCATTCCTATTTTATTGGTATTAATTTAGGAAAGAAAAATAAATATATAGAGGACATGGTAGAAGAGAGATGACAGGAAAATAATAGGGAACAACGGATCTCCTTATTGTATCTACTCTTGTTCTTATTTTGTTCTTATTGCAATTTCATAAATTAATTTTCTTATCAAATATCTATTATAGAGATTAAAATACAATCATAAATTTTCTTACTCAAGTTTACATGTATTTATAGAGCAAAACCTATACTAAAATTCGTAACGCGGCCTGTTAGCCCAACCTAAAAGAATTAGGATCATCGATCTCTAACATTAACAATGACTAAAGTAGCGTTGTAGTTTAGTTTCACTTTCCATGATTAATAAGTGAAAGAAACATATGATATTTGAAAGGTAGAGATTTTACTGAGCACAACAGAGCTATAAACTAATTTTAAAATTTTAAAGAATGATAAATTTGAATGAACTATAGACAATGTGTACCTTTCCAAAAGGGTGAATACTGTTAGTAGGTTTAGACGAAATTAACGAATGTGAAGCTAAGACACTCTTGTCCAGAGAGAAAGATAGATCAAAGTAACTCGGGATCTTCTCATAGTGAACTGGGCCTTGATCAATTGATTCTACCTGTTGTTCTTCTATTGATCAATGATGTTGTAGATGAACCTCCTCGGATGATAGTAACTTCAAATCACAAGAAATCCCATTTTTGATCTGCATGTCAAATCTCGAGCCTTAGCTACATTCGAACGACACCATCTGCAAAACACATAAAAAAAAACACTTATTCTAGAATATAACCAAACAATATGATTTATCCTACGAGACCAAATATCTGCCACAGAGAATAATCCTCAGAAAGATGGTCCATTAACATCTGCCTTTCGCGATAATCGTCACAAATGTCTGATCTAGAAGTCTGAAAAGGCTGAAAACTTAAAAAGCTTCAAATTCAGACGACAGAAAAATATTGATGTATGTTAATAAATTCAATAGATAGTCCCTCATCAACAGAATTGATATTAACAATCAAAAAAGAAGAACGAAGTTCTAAATTTAACAGCTTGAATCGTTGGTATAATTTCTTGGATTTCATAAAACATCTTCAAAAAAGACGAATGGGAAAACACTTAACAATACAAAAATCCCGACAGAATAATCACCTGATCTGATTTGGCAAATAAGGAACTTAGAACCAGGAGGTGATGTTTGCTGACATTATAACGCTGGAATAAGGCTTTAGTTTTGCGGCCGAATGAATTCAAGGGTTTTGCTTCAGTCGTCCAACAGCTATCAAACGAACTCTAGAGAAAATAGATGCTGAAAAGTAAACCTAGACCTACGACAAAGAGAAGAAGAATCCTTCTTTCCAACTTAATTACTGAACAAGGGCCATTTCGATCTTCCTTCGCATTCTTCAATCTAAAACCAGTCGACACTTCTCCACTAGAAACAGCCAACTTGCAATTCTGAGCCATTCTCATCAAAATCCGCCTTTTAACCTTCCCGAATAGCTTCGACGGCATGAGAAAACTCTTAGCTCCAAACGAAAAAGACATCAAAGTAAAGCTCAAAGGAAGGGGGAAACAATGAACTTTTCACCAAGTTTAGAAATGTGAAAAAAAAGGACAATAATCAATCCAAAACCCAGTTTGGAAATGTTGTGGAGGAAGACGATTGGAAAATAACTAAAGAAGTAATACTAAAGAAATAATAAAGAAAACAGATTCATGATACTCACCCCCTCTCTGTTTACAACTTTCACTCTTATAACAAACTCTCTAACCGTTTCCTACACCAGGCCTATTGTTGGATTGTTCTGCTGGGCCTTCCTTCCCTTGCTGCGTTGCCGTTTGGTTGCCCAACTCCTTAGCCCAGTAAGCCCTTTACCATGACAATCCTCCCCCTCAGCTTGACCTTGTCCCCAAGGTTGAAAAGTCAGATATTGGGCTATCACCACTTCCGAGTCCACCCAAGTGGTGTCTGAACTGGGCTGATTTTTCCACTGAATTAACCATTGTGTAACCGGAAAGTTACCTCGCTTAACGACCCTAGTCTGAAGTAATTGCTGGGGGACAGTATGCGGGCCATTAGCAAACACATCTGGAGGTAGGCTGGAAGAAGAATTTGTAACACCCCTAATACTGTACCCATTTTTCCTGTAATTAAATTATTTTTATATTTTTTTTTTATATCTCATTATTTAAAATAAACTCTAAGCGAAACCAAAACCGAAATCGAAATCAGAATTGAAATCTAACTTTTAAACCTTTTAAAACAAACATAAAACTAATTAAATAAAACTTTTAATAATTAATAAAACAAATTAAAATTAAAACAGAACAGGAGGGAAAAATCGCCATTCTACCGAGGGAGGAGAAGCAGCGATCATTCGCTGTAGGCGCTGCACAATGCAGCGCCCGATCGCTGCACAATGCAGCGATCAGTCGCTGCATAATGCAGCACCCGATCGCGGCATTATGCAGCGACCAGTCGCTGCATATTGCAGCGACCAGTCGCTATATTGCAGCGACTCATCTCGTCTCTGGAATCCGAGATTCCAGAGAGCTAACCCAACATTTCCCAGAGACTTTCTTCCTTACTAATCTCCACAAACTTATCTCATTTTTCATGTCATCAATAAACGAACTAAACATACATTAAGCTTTCGTAAAAACGAACTGCATGGATACGTTTAAAAGTTGTCTAACCCACCTGTTTTAAAATTCCAAGCAGTCCCAATGAAAACTATAAAAACACAGATTATAAACAGATTTTTCCAAAAAAAAAACGTTTAAATCATCAAACATAAACCTAACGTCTAGCCAGATCCAACATCCTAATATGTCCATCTATACATTCGTTAAATCCCCCAAAATACATACGCAGACGTCCCCACGGGTCAAAACGCACCGACTGCTCAGCACACTCCCACGGGCCATTCTCCGTCAACTGCATCATACATCAGGAGGAGGAACATCGTCCTCACCTAGCTCAATATCACCTATCACGTCACCTACACCATACAGACATCTATGAGATAATAAAATCTCAGTAAGCTTCGTAAATGCAGATGCATGCGTGCGTATGCCATTCAGAAAACATGCTCAGATTCAGATACAGATACAGATACAGATATAGAAACAGATACAGATACAGATTCAGATTCATTTTTATTACGTCGCAGACAGATTGTTACCGAGATATCAGCCCTCTAAATGGAAAGGATACATTCCGCGGTCGAACTACCACTTTCCACCTAGAGGAGGGGGGTACATGCTCACAAACCCTACAGTCATGCCTGAGCCCCACCTCGCGTAACCAGATACAGATTACGTAGATTAATTACAGAGATTCGTTTCATTTCTTAAAACACGTGCGGAAATTCATTTTCATGACTTTTGAAATACATGATGCATGAACAGTTAATAGACATAAAGTAAACAACCAACATGCATACCATCAAGACCGAAATAGCATAACCTAAAACAATTATAAACCTATCTACCCAACCAAAGCAATAAAGCAAACAATCCACTAAGATCTTCGACGCTAAATCGATGTACGGTGTAGACCAATCGGTCAGAGTAAGTCACGAGAACTTACCTTGAGCGCGCGGAATCTCAAGCTTCGTCCACGGGAGTCGTGTGTCTGAGGCAAAACACGATATTCGTCGTTAAAACCAATTTAAGCTATTGACGTCCAAATTACAAACCTTAACTAAAGAATTTTCCTAAATTCTTAACTTAGCTAATCGAAGCATTTATAACGTCAATTAACGCTCGATAATCCAAAACCTCAATTAACGAGTTTTTCCTTAAAAACCCAAAAATCTACAATTTTTAACTTTTTCACAAATTGATTTAACTTCGTCCAATAACGTCCAATACGTTCAATATATACTTAATCACGGCTAACCTATTAATTACGAACCCTAATTCGCGTTTTTAACGAAAATTAATCGAAACCCTAATTGCCTAAAACGCCTTAAACGTCGAAATAAAAGCTCTAAGATTGTAGGCTCATACCTAGGGTTGCGAAAGGAGGAGAAATCGCGAAGAAAACGGAACGAACAGAGCGCGGATCGGAGTCGGATTGGAGAAATCGTCGGCGGCCAGCGAAGGAGAGCTCCCTGGTTCGTGAATGGCAGAGAAGAAAAGGGAGAGAAGTGAGGGAGAGAAATGATTTTGGTTAATTTATAATAATAGATTGGTAAATTACCAAATTACCCTTTTCTTTGTTTTTATATAAGTTTCGTCCTTCGTTTCGAAAATCGTCCTACGATTCGGATTCTCAAAGATTCATTATTTTGCCAATAATTCCAACTTATTATTTAGGTTCTATTGAAACTGTCCGTTCGTAAAACGGATCTCGTTTACCATTTTTACCAAAACATCTTTTATTTTACGAGAAACTTCATTACTCGGAATATAGCGTTATTACTCCAAAAATTCTCATAAATTCATTAAAATTCCTAATAATCGTTAGGATCGTAATGGCGCTTTCTTTTCGTAAAACGGACCCGATTTGACATATTTACCAAAATGCCACGTTTTATTAAAATGTCAATATAATATATTAAATCCAAAAATCCGTACAAGCCGGATATTACAGAAATAGCCGACTGGCCTATAGTTTCCTTTAAAAGAGAGACGTGAAAAACAAGATGGATCCAGGCACCCTCCGAAAGCGCGAGTTTATAAGCAACCTGTCCCACTCGAGCAATGATCTGGAAAGGACCAAAATACCTCGGAGAAAGTTTGTGGAATTTCCATGGACGGACTGTAAACCAGAATGTCGTCGAAAAAAACCAAGACGAACTTCCTTAGGTAAGGTCAGAAAATCGCATTCATCAATGCCTGAAACGTGGCTGGCGCGTTTGTGAGGCCGAACAACATTACTTTGAATTCATATAGACCCTGGTGCATTTTGAATGCTGTCTTATGGCAATCCTCATCTCTAACCCGAATCTAATGATAACCTGCTCGGAGATCAATTTTAGAAAATATCGTGGAGCCGTGGAGTTCGTCCAACAGTTCATCTATAATTGGCATCGGGAATTTATCCTTCATTGTGAGGGTGTTGAGCTGCCAATAATCCACACAGAATCGCCACTGGCCATCCTTTTTCTTAACCAGTAGCACAGGGGAAGCGAAAGAGCTGTTACTAGGGGCAATAATACCGTCGCGCAGCATCTCCAGAACGAGTTTTTCAATTTCCGTCTTCTGCGAGAAAGGACATCGGTACGGAACAATAAGGAAAGGTTTCGTATCCAGCAATAGAAAAATCCGATGATCGTGGCTCCGCTTCAGTGGAAGGCCAGACGGTTTGTTGAAAACATCCGGGAACGCTTGAAGAATAGCCCTAATGCTAGAAGGAATATTGTCTGTAGTGGTGGACTGCTCAGTCACCATCTGGGCTACATAACCATACGGCCTTGTTTTCCAGAATGACTTTAATGTCTTCGGGCTGGCCATTTCGGAGGCTGCCATGTTGTTAGAGTCTGGAATGATAATAGCGTGGCCTTCGTAATGGATCTGGATCTGCTGCTGTGGAGGAACGAATGTTACAGGGTTGTGGCTGAGATCCAGTCGATACCTAAAATTAGGTCACTCCCTCCGAAACACAAAGTCCGCAATGGATAGGAAAAGCTCAGGTCCAACATTCGCCATGTAACTGGTTCAGACAATTCCTTGCTCTGCAGTGTTTCACCGTTAGCCACCCTGACATTGGCAGATCTACCGGATTTGGTCGGAAGGTGGAAGTGGGCGGCGAGCCTTTCATCAATGAAGCTATTCGTACTTCCACTATCAATCAAAATTGAGATTGGCTGCAGGCCTAACTTTCCCGAAATCCGTACGATGGAGGTTGTTGTGAGACCCGTAAGGACGGGAAGGGAGATTTCCAGCGGTGGGCTTTCCTGGAAGGTGTCTGCACCGTCATCGCCATACGAGTCAGGGTGTTCCTCCTCCACCGAATCAACAATCAAAACATTCAAAGTCCTGTTCCGGCAAACATGCCCCGCGGTGTATTTTTCGTCACACTTGAAACAGAGGCCCATCCTCCTTTTAAGTTGTAGATCTGCTTGAGGTATTCGCTGAACTCGGAACGGTGGCTTGGCAGAGTCTGTAGTGGTATCGTTGTGGGTCGTGGTCCCCAAAGTGGATTTAGGCATCTCTGTCTATTTAGGTGGGATGAATGATCGAAGCAGTTTGGGATACTTATGGAGTACCCCCAGCGCAGATTCCTGTAAGGCTGCCACCTCGATAGCCTGTTCCAGAGTCGAGGATCGAGCTATCTTGACTATGGCGCGAATTTCTTCTCTCAGACCACTGGTGAACCCAGCAATCCATAAAGGGAAATGGAAATATATCGGTTGGTGTGGATCTTGGTGGATAGGTTGTTTCTGTTTGTGTTCCCCATTTACAAGCGGTCTGAAACTGGCCTCCGTCGTGGATACCGGAGAGCTTGAAGAGGGTAGATGCGAGTCTTCCCTCCCCGGTTGTTTCGGTTCAAGTTCATATTTATTCTGGGTGATATTAGGTAACAAGGTTAGCAAGGCCTTCTGTTATACTTAGGAATCTCTCATATACGTAAGGAACGAATGATCCATGCGTTCTTGTTTAGCCTGCAGTTCCTGAAAATGTTGATCTGATGTAGTTAGCTGGGATGTGAGCTCGGCAACGACTTTCTGCAGCTCCTAGTAACCCCCTGATAATTTCTTCATATTCTCCTCCTGGGTTTTTGCTCTTGTTTCTGCCATGCCAATCGTAGTGTCTCTGATACCACTTGTTGTGGAGGAAGACGATTGGAAAATAACTAAAGAAGTAATACTAAAGATATAATAAAGAAAACAGATTCATGATACTCTCCCCCTCTGTGTTTACAACTTTCACTCTTATAACAAACTCTCTAACCGTTTCCTACACCTGGCCTATTGTTGGATTGTTCTGCTGGGCCTTCCTTCCCTTGCTGCGTTGCCGTTTGGTTGCCCAACTCTTTAGCCCAGTAAGCCCTTTACCATGATAGGAAAGCTTACCAAGATCAATTCTTGATGAAAACCCAATAGAAAGAATGAACCAAGAAGTGAAATTTTAAGAAATACAAGACCAAAAATTTTTCATGAAGCATTAACAATCATGTCAAACAACAACCCAGTTATTGTTTTGGAACCAGTGAGGGAATCATAAATGAGATAAGAGGAAAATCGGTCCTTGTCTTCTTCTTTCTTTTCTGGCTGATATATGCACCAATGGAAGCATCAAGGAAAAAAACTCTTTCAATGAAGACTACTTAATGAATGAAGGGATCAACAATAAAAACCAAACCATCTAGTTTCTCCAGAAAAATTGAACTGAAGAAATGCCTTTTATTCTTTACGAGTTGTCATGGAAGGAGCCTCATGAGGGATTATACAGTTGGGCTTCCAGGAAGAGGCGCAGAGCCCAGACCCAAGAGATGCAATCTGCTGACGTGTCCTTGCCGTTAGAGCCAGAGAAGGCAAATAAAATCAGCTGAGAGAGGCGTGAGAGGGGTGGATGGTTTGTCTGTTTTTACTATGTTTCTCTTTCCTTTCGCTCTTTCTCTCTCTCTCTCGTTACTTCTCTGTATTCTCTCTTCTCGCTGTAATCGTTCTTTGGGCAATAGTAGATTCACTTTTCTTTCGTTCATATTGCTGCTGTTATAACAAGTGGTATCAGAGAAGCTACGATCGGGAAAGATAGCAGAAAATTGAGCGAAGACAAATGAAGAAACGTTGAAGAAACTGGCAAGGGGACACCAGGAGATGCAGAAGGTAGTCATAGAGCTCACCACTCGAATGGACGTATTTGAGCAACACTTCCAGGGAATACAAACCGAGCTCAACACCTTTAGGCAAGAGTCCACAACGAAGCAGGACGCCATGATGTCTTTACTAACCAGATTGGCTCAAAACAATCAAGAAACCGGGCAGAAGCATATGAAAACCTATTAAGCACACCAGTACACAGTGCCCCATTCCTGCCATTTTACACAACATACGCCTCTTTGAAGAGTAGTAGGGAGGTTTTTGTTGATGGAACTACAGTCTGCACTCCTGAACAGCCCCCCATCCTCTTAGACTCTGATTCCGAAGATCGAACTTGTCTTCTTGATTTGGCGCGACAACGGCTAGCTTTGGACAACCTACCTTCGAAGCTAATTGGACAGTTCTTACATAAATAGAAAGCTTCTGGCGATTTATCACTGGACATGGATTTAGAAATGGATGAGCTCTGTCTAGATAAGACTTTGCCTCCAGTCACAAAGTCTCCGGTGGTTCGGACATTTGGGCAAATCAAAGTTTCTTTCCAGCCTAATAACGAAGCTAATTGTAACGAAATGGTTCGAAGGCGGTGCAGAGACTTGTCAGACCAAGAAGAACATGAGGGACAACAACAACAATATCGTCGCATGCCTCCCAATGTCAGAGACAAGGACGGTGGAAGTTATGGTGGTGGCGGTGGAAATCATGGTAGTGGGGGACATTTAGGGACTGGTTATGGTTCTAGTTCTGGTGGTAATTATACCGGAAATTATGGCAGCATGACAAACCAGTCTGGTGGAGAAAATTATGGCGGTAACAGTTATGGAAGTGGAGCCACCTTTGGCGACTCTGGCAGAAATCAATTCAGCTCAGGCACTGGTAGTGGAACACAAATAGCATGAACGGAAACTACAATGTTGCAGGTGAAATTGGTGGCTCTAAAAACTCTGTCGGTGGCAACGGTGGGTTTGGAGGAAATACCCAAGTTGGGCAAGGAGGTAGTAATCAATGTGGAGAACAAATTCTGGAAGGAAAAATGGATCCCGAGAGTCCAGCAGTTCTTATCATGGATTCATCTGAAGTTTTAATTCGTAAGATTCTGAACTTTAAATCGACAAGAAAAAAATTATATTATGAGCCTCAGTTGTGTAATTTCCTCGATGGAGTGAAACATAATGGCCAAGCTCGGGAAGTTTTCGGAACTTTGCTTGTGTTGCATATTCTTTCAGGGTACAACCTTCTCCTATTTGTTGTTTCTCCACCTACAACTCTGTAATTATCTCGGGTTTGTCTGTCAAAAATTTTCCCGATTCTAAACCTGGAACTACAATGGTCTGTGAAAGAATCTATGTACATGGTTTACCAAGGATTAAATATCTGGGGAAGATTGCCAACACAATCACAGTGCAGGTTCCTGTAAGAAATTCAACTGCAAGCTTACTGAATCTCGAGGTTTGCTTTCATAGAAACATGTCTATTGGAATAGGGATGTACCTTCAAAGCCAGTGGGAGAAAGTTATCAGCAGTCCTTGGTCACGGTCCATGACACCTTTCGACCATAAGCTTTTGGATTTGCGAGCAACAAGTTTATCCTTAGAAAGCTTTGAAGTATTTACTGAAGAAGCATTTCTTCTATATCGTATTATATTTTTCACTCTAGGGATAACTTTGATGAGCTTAGCACCCTTTCTCAGCAAATCATTAGTATTCTATTATGGCAATGCTATGGGTGTGGGGGTTCTGCTTGTGATACTGATGGTCCTTTTCCAGGAGATAGAGCTAGTGCAAAACCAGAACTCCACTTCTTCAAATAGGCATTGCGTGGGTATGTCCTTTATTGAAGGTTACTCAGCGGTACAGGTGAAGCAATTGCAAAATCCAAAAGTAGGTTCTGAAACAATTATCGGTCTTGTTATCCAACTAGCAGAACATGATCTTATTCACTGTGACTTCAATGAATTCTACATTATGATTCGCGATGATGAGAAGGTTACTATGATTGATTTTTTTCAGATGGTGTCCATATCGCATCATAATGCCCAAATGTACTTTGACCGTGATGTTGGTTGCATCTTCAAGTTTTTCAGCAAGAGGTTCAACTTGTCTTTCAAACAAGTAGTCGAGGACAGTGATGGTGATGAGGTGATGGATGAAGAAAGTGGAAGGCCATGTTTTCCTTTGATACCCAAAGATGCTGGATTTCTTGACAAGGAGCTTGCTGCTAGTGGAATTACAGGGAAAGAGTGTTGGAAGAAGCAAGAAAATAGTTTGCCTGAATCCGGGTCCAAAACAACGATGCATTTGGTTAGAGCTTTTGGGAAATTTCTTCAACTATCAAATTCAAAGGATTCAGTCAAGAAAGACGAGAAGAAGGATAATGATAAAGCAATGAAATGGGCATTGCCGGGTTTACAACTGTAATATCCGGCCTGTACGGGATTTTATATTATAATATATATTGGCATTTTTGTAAATATGTCAAATCAAGCTCGTTTTACAAAAAGAAAACGTTAATGAGATCCTAACGATTAATAGGAATTTTAGAAAATTTACGGGATTTTTCGGAGTAATAACGCTATATTCCGAGTAATTAAGTTTCTCGTAATATAAAGGACGTTGTAGTAAAAATAGTAAACAAGGTCCGATTTGCGAACGGACAGTTTTAATAAATCTCAAATAATGAGTTGGACTTATGGGTGAAATAAGGAGATTTGGGGAACCCGAATCGCTAGCCAATTAACGAAACGAATGAAGAAACTAATATAAAAAAAATGCAAGGGCAAAACGGTAATTTGCCAAATCAATATTATTAAAAATCAAATTTCATTTTCTTCTCCTCACTTCTTCCCTGCCCGTGAGAAAACCAGAGAGCTCTGGCGATTCTCCTTCACGGCCGATTCCACTTCCGACCTCCGTTCTTCCTCCGTTCGATCCGTTTTCTTCGCGTTTTCTCCTCCAATCGACGCTCTAGGTATGGATCTATAGTTTTAGAACGTTTATTTTGAGTTTTACGGAGTTTGAACAATTAGGGTTTCGTTTAGGTTTCGTTTTAAAATCGCAATTTATAGTCCGAAATTGATAGGTTTGCTGTAATTAAGGATATAGTGAATGTATTGGACGTTATTAGACGAATTTAATTGATTTAGGACGAATGTTAAAATTTGAGAATTTTTGGGTTTTAGGGAAAAACTCGTAAATTGTAGTTTCGAGGTATCAATCGTAAATTGTTCATCGATATGCTTCGAATAATTAAGTTAGAAGTTTTAAGAAATTCTTTAGTTAAGGTTTTGTTAATTTGGACGTTTAGGAGCTTAAATTGTTTTAACATCAACCGTTGTGTTTTGCCTCAGACAAACAACGCTCGTGGACGGAGCTTGAGCTGCGTTGCACACGAGGTAAGTTCTCGTGATCTTCTCTGGCCGATTGGCCTACACCGTACGTCGAGGTCGTCTCAAGCAGTTTTGGTGACGCGTTTATTTACTCGCTTTGGTTGGGTAGTTAGGGTTCGATTGTCTTCTAGGTTGATTTTGTGTTTTGATGGTATGCTCTGTACGTATGTTTACTTTCTGTCATATTGAACTGTTCACGCATCACGTGTTTTAAAAGAACATAGAAAATGAATTTCTGCATGATGTTTTAAAGAGAATGGCGATGTGGCCTGGAGAGGGGCACGACCTATTGTGGAGACCGATTACGGGTTTCTCACAATACCACATCTATTGCATACTCATACAGTTATACAGTTACAGGTCATGCGAGATGGGGCTCAGGCACGGCTGTACGTGTTGTAAGCGTGTACCCCCCCCCCCCCCCCCCGTCTAGCTGGAAAGAGTAGTCCGACCGCAGGATGGGCTCTCTCCGGTTATGAGGCTAAGATCTCGGTGACACCACAGAGTAAAGATAAAGAAAATGCTGCATGATTTCTGAACTCATACGCATAGCATGCATGTACATTTACTAGAACTTGCTGAGATTTTTTTCTCATATGTGTCTGTATGGTGTAGGTGATTACGAGGAGACAGGTGAGGACGAGATCCCTCCACCTGAGGAGTGACGCAGTTGACGGAGGATGGCATGCGGTGGTGTGTTGCGCAGTCGACGCTTACCTGACCCGTGGGGATGTATGTATAGGTTTTGGGGTTTTTGGGATGTTTTGGGCTGATGGTAGATTAGAAAAAGTAATTGTACAGTTAGAACATTTTAAGATATTTGGGAACTGGATAGTTGATAGGTTTATATGTTGATAGTTCAATGTTTTTGGTAAAACTGTTTGTAAAACGTTTTGGTTAAGGCTTTATGTAGATTTTCATGAATTGATGATGATTTAAAACAGGTGGATATACTCGGTTTTCAAACGTATCCATGCAAATCGTTTTCCGGAAAGTTTAACGTGTGTATCGGTTGTGTAATTTTAGGAAACGAGTGATATTATGCTAGAGTTTATATGGAAAATGGTAAGTGTGTGGTGTGCAGGGAAAGTGAAAGAAACATTGTGTTTTGCTCTCTGGAATTTCGGATTCCAGAGAGCATTTGAAAAGAAAAGTTAAGAGAAGAGAAAGATGAATGAAGAGTGGCGACTGGGCGCGGGAGGTGAGGGGCGACTGATCGCCCCTCCTTGTTTTGATGCAGCGACCGATCGCTGGCACAGAGGGCCGACTGATCGCCCCTGCTGTTTGGTGCATCAGCGATCGATCTCCTGTATTTGGAGATCGATCGCCCCTCCCTGTTTGTATCGGCTTTGACAGTTTTGCCCTCCCACTTGTTTTAGTTTTATTTTAATTGTTTTCCTTAATGGTTTTTAGTTTTATTTAATTAAATTGGGTTTTGTTTTAAATGGTTTAAAGTTATATTTCAATTCCGATTCCGGTTTAAATTCTGCGTAGAGTTTATTTAATGTATGTATATATATATATATACGGGAAATTGGGTACAGTACTAGGGTCGTCACAACAACCGTCCAAAGTGTCAGAAAATACAAGCTTCATCTTCTTCATTTTGCCGTCGGAGCTGTTTTTAACGTCAGAGTGTCGAAGAGCATATGATTCTATTGCTCTCCAAAATTTTATCCTTGAGGACAATGATATGTTAAGGGGAGGACTGTCATGTAAGGAGCCTTGTGAGGGATTATATTGTTGGGCTTCTAGGAAGAGGTGCAGAGCCCAGACCCAAGAGATGCAATCTGCTAACGTGTCCTTGCCGTTAGAGCTAGAGGAGGCCGTTAAAATTAGCTGAGAAAGGCATGAGAGGGGTGGATGATTTGTCTGTTTTTACTCTCTCTCTCCTCTCTCTCTCTCTCTCTCTCTCTCTCTCTCTCTCTCGTTACTTCTCTATATTCTCTATTCTCACTGTAATCGTTCTTTGGGCAATAGTAGATTCCCTTTTCCTTCGTTCATATTGCTGCTCTTATAACACGAGTCCAGCCCAAACACGCACTCTCTCTCTCTCTCTAGTTTATTGTCCAGCACTTGATATTTCCAAGTCGGGTACCTCGTTATCTCATCATCCAGTGGAAAAAGTTAAACAAAAGCAAGTAAAAACCATAACCAAAATCATCATAAAGAACAAGATTCTCTCGCTAGATCTTGAAAATCAAAAGCAGAGATCAGCTATAAACAGAAACTATTGCACAATATTTTAAATATTTATGTTTCCACCCCACTGAGTTTTACACTCCTCCCTACTCCAGCTAAGAACCAAACTATCAAATTTTTTTTAGCCATAGCTAATGCCTCTCCTTTACTTCATTAATTTCAACCTCTGGCCTCCTCGTGATCTTTATCCAAAGCTGTTTATCCAAAGCCAACCCTAACGCAGCAGGATGCAAAAATAATAAGAAACTGTTATTTAAAAAGAAAACCTTACCTTTTCGGAGAAACCTCAATAATAACTCCCACCATGAAAATCATTTTCGTCATATGGAGGCGGGCCCCACTACTTCTCATTCATGGAGGAGGAGGATCGAATCCAGCAAGTACATGTTAAGGCCAAGGTCTAAAAGGTGAAGAGGTCCCCACTACTTCTTCATTCAGGGGAGAGGATAATGTTCGTTGTAGGCTGGTGGTTCTCGTTCACGAGAAGTGGAGGTATTGAACCGTCTTAACTAAAAATAGACGGGGAAGGGCCTTATTTCGAGTTGTTTGTTCTTACCGAGCCCGTTTGCCATGAAGCTCAAGAAAAAGATTCCTAAATTTAGAGTATCATCCAAAATACATAACTCACTGTTAAGAAAATTTGAATTAAATTAAATAATACAGAAAATATTATAAAAGCTTTGGCCTGTCGATTTGAGCACCGAGGTGACACGTCATGGATCTCGGCGAAAGCTTCGATTTGATATCTTTAATAGCGAATCTGATACCCGTAACAAAAGTTATGGCCCTTCGAAGTTGACGATGTCAGAGATCACTAATTTTCATCATTCTCCCCCACCATATAAAAACTCGACCCTGAGTTTTCTGAATAAGCTAATTCGTCATCCGGAAAGAATGAAAAAATATCTGCCACATTAAATGTTTTGGATATGCTCATACTGTTTGGCAGCCCAATGACGTAAGCATTATCATTGATTTTCTTCTTTATTCGATACGGTCTGTACCTCTTAGGTTGTAACTTGCTATATTTGCCAATCGAGAACCGTTCTTTGCGAATAAACACTATCACTTGATCTCCCATATCATTTATTTTCTGACGTCTATGTTTATCTGTTATTGCCTTATACTTAGCATTGGAATCCTTGATTCTCTATTTGACCTCTGATGTGACCTTTTTCCACTGTTCCACCATATGCTTTGCTGGAACATTAATGCTAAAATCAGAAGTTTTGGGGAGTCTAATCAAATCTAGAGCGTGCTGGAGCGGTTTCGTATAGACGATAGAGAAATGAGACTTTCCTGTTGTCATGTGAACGGCGCTATTATACATAAACTTTGCTTGAGGTAGAGCAATGTCTCATTGTTTCGGTTTGTCTGCACACATTCTCCAACTCCTGTCTTTCTTTCGGTTCAGCAAGGCGGGAATAGCGCACGGGCTCATACTCTCTCTGATATGTCCTTTATTTAGGAGCTCTTGCACTTTTTGTTGGAGAATTTCACTCTTTTTAGGGCTCATCCGGTAGTGAGGTAAATTCGATAAACTGGCTTCCAAAATCAAGTCGGTGTGGTGCTGAATATCCCTCATAAATGGCAAACCACTCAACAGCTCATCAGGAAAGATGTCAGCAAACTCTTCCAATAATAGGTTGACTTTCTGGGGTAGCTCGGCCGTCGAATACTTCTCACCAACCACTAGAATCTGTCGCATGATTAGTGCATAAACCTCCCAGGATTCTTTAATCGTCTCCTCCATTTCATGATCTGTTTGGGTAATAGTAAGAAAAGATCGTCCCTCTACTTGAGAAGTTTTAGGACAGTACTTTGCTTTTAGAGGAAGTAATGTGAACTTCATCATGTCCTTCTTCAATTTATAGACGTTATTCTTACCTGCGTGTTGAGCGTCCATGTCAAACTGTCACGATCTACCAAACAGAAAGTGATATACATCCATATCCACGATATCACAGTATACTTCATCCGTATATTTACCGATCGAAAATGGTACCTTGTAGCATTCTTTCACTTGAATCTTCTCGGCTGCTTTGATTCATCTAATCTAGTACAAGGTAGGGTGCTTCTCTACTGGTAATTGTAAAATCTCTATAGCTTCTCAGTCGATAATATTCTCGCAACTACCACTGTCAATGATCAAATCAAAGAGTCGACCATTAATAGTGCATCTGGTGCAAAATAATTGATGTCTCTGGAAGCAATCTTTGTGCTTAGGAGTGAGCATCAATTTTCGAATCACGAATATCTCCTCTCCCCTCTCTCTGTCCCCCTCCTCAAACGCGTCCTCGTCGTCATCGGGTTTACAAAAAATTTCTTGCTCATTTTATCTCTATCAACAATGTTTATTGTCCTCTAATTCGGACACTCGTTAGACCGATGGCCAGATTGATTGCATCGGAAACATTTGCCAAGAATAGGTCTCGCATAGAGGTTGGTTGATTTTGGTTCTTCTTCACTTTCTGCTACTACTCGCCTCTTAACCAAGTTATCTTCTCTCCTTTCTGATCGAGTTGAGGTGTTAGAAATTGACATTTTTTTCTCCGCATTATTCCTATGAAAATCTTCGTTCTCGTAGATAGGCCTGTTCGAATCAAGCCTACTATTGTTGTCATGTTTCTCTTGGATCGTCACTTTTAGCCTTTATCGCCATATTCTTCGATTCATTCAGATTTTGTAAAATGTGAACCCCAATTTTGTCACGAATATAAGGTTTCAATCCATCCAAGTATCGAGCTACCCGTTGCCCTTCACTTTCTCGTAAATCATTCCTCTCTACCAATCTCATAAACTCGGCTGTATAATCATACAGTTCTTAGACCTTAATGACAACGCTGATACTATTGGAAGAGGATTTGCTCATAGTCAGGGGGTAAGAAATCCGCCCATAATAATTGCTTCATCCAACCCCAGGTTCTAACAGGTTGCTTGCCTTCCCGATAGCGCTTGTTTTGGAGTCTCTCCCACCATGCGGAAGCTCCATCTTTCAATCGGCACACCCCCAATTTTACCTTTTTTTTTAAGGAATCTCCATGTATTCAAAAAATCGATCAACCTCAGCAATCCAATCGTTGAAATCTTCGATTTTTAAGTTTCCATTGAAACTAAGGATGTTCACATTCAGCTTAAACTGATTTTCAATAGCATGACAGTCATGATTGTTAAATCTACCATTACCGACACCAAATCTGCCATGACCGCCGCCAAATCTGTTGTCGCCGCCAAATTTTCCATGACCACAACCAAATCTACCGTCGCCGCCGAATCGGCCAATAGTCGCCGCCAAATTGGCCATAACCGCCACCGCCGCTGCCGTCTCTTTCACGTCGACCGTAGCGATTTTCCGTTGCTTTCATTTCTTCGTCATCATTTGAATCAACCTCATAATCAAGTATCAATCATTTTAGATTAGTCGCAAGAACATGTAGTTCATCGCACTCGCCTTGAGCAGTTTCATCTCTCAGACAAACCCTCTCACCATCTTTGTTTCTGCTGACATCAAACCCCAAGGTATCAAAACGACCAATCAAGTCTTCAAGGAGCTGCTCGATACGATGGAAATTTTGATCGATATTTTCCCCTAAGTGTTTGAGTGTCGCCTCTTGAGCCTCTAATCTGGCTCACATGTAACGCCCCGAGTTATCTGGACCCGGTTCGCTACTCATTACTTGACCATGACTAAGAAATTTCAAATAAATTTAAAACTTCATTCGACATACAAAATTTGACGTTTACTAATCGTTCAAAACATTTGAAAACTTTGCAGCGGAAAAATTATTTAAAACTACAATGGGGTTAAACTAGCGGTGAAAATATTGTTGGAAAGATTAATGGAAATATTTCAAGTGTCCGGTCAAAAGAATTAAGGTTTTAAGTGATGGACTACTCAAGGAATTACAAAAGTCGAATTCATCTGCCGACGACAAAGTCAACAGAAGAAGCAGAAGTAGAAAACCAAAGGTCTCTGCCGATGACGTCTACACGACTTCACCCACAACTTCATCTGCCGATGAAGTCGTGAGAACTTCATACACCGCTTCATCTGCCGATGAAGTCAACATAACTTCATCTGCCGATGAAGTCAGCGCAATTTCATCTCTCAATAGATAAACACACGACATCTTCCGATAACAACAATATGACTCCTTCCGATAGAATTAAAACATACACTACATCTTCCGATTCACTAAACGACAAACAGATTACTCTACATCTTCCGATTCGCTAAACGACAAAACCCCCTTAACTCTCTCAGATTACACCTGCCGATCACTACTCGACGACTCAATACTCTACTCCTTCCGATCGAATAGACTACATTTGCCGACACGTGCTTCTCACATGACTCCTTAAGGCATTTGCCGATAGACTTTCATCTTCCGACAGACTGACGCACCACATCTACCGATAGACTTCCTTCTTCCGATAGACATCAACACGATTTCCTTCCACAGAACGCAATAAACCTCTACACATATCCACTGATACAAAAATTATTCAATTCCTACCAATGGGCTAAACAACCTGTCTATAACCCGAGAAAGCTTCGACTATCTAACAGACTTAAAACATTTTACCAAAAATCCATTCATAACACTCCAAGTCATTGTATTGATCAAATTCAGTAAAAACATGAAAATCAGAGATTCTCGAAAACAAAGTCAAATAGCTGTAATCTCATTTACTAAAAACTTCATATACTCGATTAAATCATTATCCACTAAACCTCCACATCTGTAGACAACATGCTAAACCGCCCCATCAGTTACCATGCCGAAGCCTGAATGCACTCCTCCAACGTCCACTATTCCTCAACACGACCAGGAGACACACCTGCTAACACTTCTTCACCTACATCACAAAACTCATCTATTAGCCTAATGCTAAGTAAGTAAAGCAGTATATGAATGAAGTAAAATGCTGAACTTAAACTCCTAAATATGCAGTTTCTATTTTTCTCATCTCAGTGGCATACGCATTCGTTCATAACATGATCTGATCCCATGGTTCCCTTGGGAGTGGGATCAATTCTCCCAATGTCTACATCCTCCTACTTAATTAAGGGGCAGATGAATTCCCTTAACACTTGATCTGATCCCATGGTTCCCTTGGGAGTGGGATCAATTCTCCCAATGTCTAAATCCCTTCATAAGTTAAGGGGTGGATTAGTTCCCTTAATAGCTTGTCTGTCGCATACAGTTCATACCTTACCATTCCTTACATGAAATTCATTTTCGTAACTTTTAACAAAACATGATGCATGGACAATAGAAACATTCAAGCATACATAAACCTACTGTTTTGTGATGTAGGCCCGAAGGCACAAGCAATACTTTACTTACCTGGCTCCTGGAAATCTGTCTGGTTGCTAGCTACTTCGGAGGTCTGTTCACCTAAGTTCATACAGAATATAAATCAAGGCTTCACTAAACCTTTCAAAATATCAAACAGCGGTTCGAGAAATCTAGTTAGAAACTCTACTACCCGAGCATTCCTACTTATCGCTAAAACCTGAATCTACACTCAATCTCAGCATCCTCAAAATCCTCACATTGCAATCCTCCAGGCATTTCACCACTATACCACAAGAGAAATAAGGAAAAGAAACTTACCTAAGTCGAAGGAGAACCGAGCGAGGAGAATCGCCTAGAGAGCTCGGCTGCTTGAGCTGAAAGTTTCCGAAGAGAAGAGTATGAGAGGGGAGTGGCGGCTACAGTGCAATAAACCCAACCCTTATCCTTAAATACGTTACCCAACTTTTGAACATTGTAAATTACTCTAATACCCTTAACAAATTGTTCAATAACCTTATTTAATTCATTACCTAGTCAAGTGTATTACTTTAATAATAAAAGGCTGGTTCGATAGAACCAGGTGCTACATCACAAGACTCCCACTTTCTTCAGGATGTGATTGCTTCCTGAACTGATCATCGTAGGCTGAACTGAAATTGGCTTGGATACCACATGACGCAGCGGGATGCGCAAATAATTAGAAACGCTATCCAAAGAGAAAACCCTAACTTTCCAGAGAAACCTCAATAATCATTCTCAAAAGAAAAAGATCCCTAAATTCGGAGTATCATCCAAACTAAATAACTAACAATTAAGGAAAATTGAATTAAATTAAATAATGTAAAAAATATTATAAAAGCTTTGGTCGGTCGATTTGAGGGCGATGTGACACGTCGTGGGTCTCGACAAAAGCTTTGATTTAATATCTTTAATAGCGAATCTGATAACAATAATAAAAGTTGTGGCATTTAAAAATTGACGAGTTCGGAGGTGGCTAATTTTCATCAAAACCACAAGTAAAGCAGGAAAAATTTGGGAGGCCCTTAAAGGGGCATAGGTTACCACTAGGACTAGGAAGAGTTGCTGGAGGCTGCTGTAACTAAAATGGTAGCTCACCCTCAATTATGTACCTTTGGTTCTGATCCTGGGCCCACTTGTGCCTCTTGTAAGAGTCGAAAGAGACCCCCTTATTGTTTAAAGACGAGGGATTTGTATTCTACTACCATTTCTGCAGGTTTACTGGTTTTGCACACTCCTGAAGACAAAAAGAGTGCATTCAGTGCTTCGAGAAAAGTTAATAATCGGTGATAACTCTTAAATTAGAGTTATTTTATATGGTATTTAATTGATAAAACTTGTATGATTTGAGTGAAGGTAAGAAGAAATGAGTAGTAATTTACTAAAATTACTATGTAGTGCTGTAGCGTTAGTACCTTGATTTAATTTAATATATTTCATGCAGATTATCTATTAAAAGCAGATTTTTCTCCTTAAATCGAATTTTATATTTTCATATTTGAATACAAATTTTATTAGAGGGAAAATCAAATTCAAAAGCTGAAGATTATGGAGGGAGAGGAAGCAAATCAAGTAAATTGAGGAAATTCGTTGCTGATTATGGAGAGAGAAAATGCTGGAATCATGGAAGAGTAAAACAAATTAATTGAAATAAGAAAAATGGTAGAAATAGATTTGGAATTAATGGAGCACATGGAAAAAGCAACGGTAGATGCTGAAAGAAAAGCAGCAGTGGACGTAAAAAGGGACAACAGTAAAAGACAAAAGCAACGGTAGATGCTGAAAGAAAAGCAGCAGTGGACGTAAAAAAGGGCAGCAGTAAAAGACAAAAGCAACGGTAGATGCTGAAAGAATGAAATAAAAGACGGGCACTGGGCAGCGGTGGACGTAAAAAAAGGGCAGTGGTAAAAGACAAAAGCAACGATAGAAGCTGAAAGAAAAGCAGCGGTAGATGCTGAAATAAAGAAATAAAAGACGGGCACTGGGGCAGCGGTCGATGTAAAAAAGGGCAGCACTAAAAGACAAAAAACAACTCAACAGAGAGATTTATGGAGAGAGAGAAAAGGCAAAAATCCTGGAAGAAAGCTAAAAAGGGGAACAATAAAATAAAGAAGATTGGAGAGAGAAAATAGGAGAGTACATGCAAACCAGACGAAGGAGCATAAAAAGAGACAAAAAAATTCTGATATAGCTCTGGATCTGGAGAAGACGACTGACGACGATTTTTGATCTTTTTCTTCTTCTCTTATTTTTACTGTTTATGAACGATATTATTTTTTAGTTTTATTTAGTTATGTTTAGTAGCTAAACTTTTCATCTTGGTTAGGACGATAGTACTCGTTACGGTTTTTGCTACGATCTCGGTTTTGTTATGCAATTGTTTATTGAACAATTATTTGTGATATTCCTTGCTAAGTCAGATCATATCGATAGATAGGTTTACGATCCATATTTATATTGTATCGATAGATAGATATAAATTGTTAGATGCACGAATAATTAATTTGATTAAATTGTTACAACGTGGTTAGCATTAATTCGATTGGCAATAAGAATGGGGCAATTAGGAAATTCAATATTATTTACATTCCTTCAATGTTGAAAAAAATTCTAAATTGAATTTACCTAGGCAATTCGAAAGAATCCTAGAATTATTTAATTCTTGCTGTTCATAGATAATACTGCAGAGCATTACCAGAGCATCAGTAGTAAAATTATCGTAACGAAGAAATTGATCCTAGCCAAGGCCTTCTTTTATCATTTTTACCTCGTTTATTCTGTTTTACTTTGTTTCATCGTAATTCTGATTTTATTTCTATTTATTTTAATTTATCATCTTAATATTTTTATAAGATTTTTATAGCAATTAATTTACTAAGACTATCCTCGTTGGATCGATACTTTACTTACTTATTACTTCGTTAGCGACACGTGCACTTGCGTGTAAGTGTGTAAAAATACTAACAAATTTTTAGCGCCGTTGCCTGGGATATTGATTAGTTGTGATTATTTTGCTATAATTATTTTATTTTATTTTACATCATTTTATTTTAATTGATTTCTATAATTTCAGGTATTATTGATTTATGCAGGACGAAGAAAACGCACAGGATCTTGTACCAATAGATCCCGAAATTGAAAGAACATTTAGAGCTAGAAGAAGACAACAACAACAACAGTTTATTGAGGGAGATAATATGGCGAACGTAGAAAGAGAAAGGGACAATGCTGAAAGAGTTGTTGATGACAGAGACAGGCCTATTCAAGATTTTGCTATTCCTACACTAAATGATCTAAATCCTGGAATAGTAAGACCAGACCTTCGTGCCATCAGATTTGAGCTTAAACCGGTGATATTCCAAATGCTCCAAACGGTTGGACAATTTACTGGAGCAGTTACAGATAATCCTCATCGCCATTTGAAAGTGTTTGGTAAAGTTAGTGACTCTTTCAACTTCCCAAGAGTATCTGCAGAAGCGTTAAGGTTAAAATTATTCCCATATTTTTTGAGAGATAGAGCCAGAGATTGGTTGAACAGCATTCCTTTAGACACTATTACTACTTGGGGGATCTTGCTAAAAAATTTATTATGAAGTATCACCCACCAGTGAGGAACGCAAGGATGAGAAATGAAATCACAAGCTTCTAGCAAAGAGATGGAGAATCACTCTATGAAGCGTGGGATAGTTTAAAGAACTGCTGCGACAGTGCCCAAATCACGGGATACCTCATTGGATTCAGTTGGAAACGTTTTACAACGGGTTGAATGGACAGACCCGATCGATTATTGATGCAGCAGCCAATGGAACACTGCTATCAAAATCTTTTAACGAGGCATATGACTTACTGGAAAGAATGGCGGTGAATAGCTATCAATGGCCATCAGACAGGAACACAACTGCAAGAAGAGCACCTGGAGTTTATGAAGTCGATGAAGTAGCTGCTCTTAATGCAAGATAGCTTCACTCGAAAATGCCATCAAGGCTATGAACAAACAACATCAACCAGTAACCAGAGAGATTTCATGCATTTTTTGCGGGGAGAACCATGATGATAGCTCATGCCCTACAAATCCCGAATCAACAAATTACGTGGGGTATACCCGAAATAATAATCCATTTTCACAGACGTACAACCCTGGATGGAGACAGCATCCAAACTTCCAATGGAATTCACAGCAACAAAATAATGCAATATCTGCAAGATCTACCGATAATTATGCCCAGAACTACACTCAGCAAATTCAGAAGCCAGTATCTCAAGAAAAATCAGATAATTTTTCAAAGGAATATGCTTCAAAGACAGATATAATATTGCAGAATTTAGAAGCCTCCATAAAGAATATTGAAACCTAACTGGGGCAGCTAGCTCAATCTGCAAATTCGAGAAGCATGGGACAATTACCAAGTGACAATGAAATTCCACAGAGATCGGGAAAGGAACACTGCAATGCTATTCTATTAAGGAATGGAAGAGAAGTAGAGATTCCAGAAAAGCTACATAAGGTGGAGAAACCAAAGAATACTAACCAAGAAGCGGAAACAGAAACGTAACCCAGTACTAAGAGTTTACAGGAAAGAGAAGTGATGATTGAGAAAGAGAGCACTGAAGAGGCCAAAGAGAATAATCTGGAATCTGGAGAAATAAATATCAATGCTGCAGCTATGCTCGTAGCATCGCAACAGCATCGACCTGCCGAATTACGAATCCAGAAACCTCCTCCACCGTTTCCACAGAGGCTGCAAAAACACAACCAGGAAAAAAAATTTAAAAAATTCCTGGATGTTTTGAAACAATTGCACATCAACGTACATTGGTGGAAGCTCTTGAACAGATTCCACATTATACTAAATTCATGAAAGACATTTTATCCAAAAAGAGAAGATTGGGAGAGTATGAGATGGTGGCTATGACTGAATAAACGAGCTACATATTGCAAAACAAGATTCCAGCAAAGCTGAAGGATCCTGGAAGCTTCACCATCCCTTGCACGATCGACAACAACTGTTTTGGAAAAGCTCTGTGCGACCTAGGAGCAAGTATTAACCTAATGCCCATGTCGATTTTTAAGAAACTGGGAATAGGAGAAGCTCGACCTACTACAGTCACCTTGAAATTAGCTGACCGCTCTCTAACTCACCCTTAAGGAAAGATAGAAGATGTACTCGTTAAGGTTGATAAGTTTATCTTCCCAGCAGACTTTATTATATTGGACTATGAAGCAAACCATGAAGTTTCCATAATTTTGGGAAGACCTTTCTTAGCTACGGGGAGAACATTGATTGATGTCCAGAAATGTGAACTTACAATGAGAGTCAGTGATCAGCAAATCACATTCAATGTTTTGAAAGCGATGAAATTTCCAGATGAGGCTGAAGATTGTTACTTGATAAAATAGGATGAAATGCCACATGACGAAAAAAAGCATTCAGTACCAGCAAACAAGAAGAGAAAAAGTTATGTAAAGAGAAAGAAAAAGAAAAGAAAATGGCGCGACAGAGAAATACAAAAGCAAGTTTTTGAATGAGTGATGGAAGTTTATCCTTATGGCACCTTTGAACTACGAGATGAAATAAATGGTCAAAATTTCAAGATAAATGGACAGAGAGTAAGGCTTTATCATGGAGAAAAATTGACAGAAATTGCCTCAATTACTCTCGAGGACAGTAAAGAAAAGTGACATATGGAGAAGTCTGGCTGAAGACTTGAAAAACTTAGCCCTATTAGGGAGGCAACCTTCAATAATATTCTTTTATTATATTCTTTAATTTTATTTGCATTTTTATTATTTTTAGGTTTGAATTGGTTGTTTCTGATTTTTATTTTTATTTTTATCATCACCGTATTTTCTCTCGAGGTTTTTATTAGGGTTAGTTAACCGCCGCGAAATTACCATCGAAAGATCAATGAAACCCATGCCACTTCTTTAAGCGTCCGAATGAAGAATAATACCAGGGAAGTCCTACCTCCTAACCTTATTTTGTTTTATTTTTCTATGAACTTCATGTTGTTTGGCAGTGGGAACACTACCAATGTTTAAGTTTGGGGGTAGTCGAACAATTAGAATGTTTCATGTTGACTGCTTAATTTGGTTTAGTTTGTTGTTCCTGTTTTCGTTGCTATATATAAAAAAAATGATGAAATGAAGAACAGTGCAATTTAATTTCCTAATATCTTTTAATTTAGTAAGTTATTGAATAATGACATTGTCACATATTATTAGAAATTAATTAAGATTTATTCTCATAAACTTAGTTGTTCCTAACACACAAACTCCTTTGGTTGCTTAGGAATATCATCATTTCTAGACATTACAATTATATCTATGTGTCAATAATTTAGTGCTTGATTAAATAAATTAGCAATGAAAGACTTCTTCTAAAAAAATATATAATAAATAATAAGTTTGGGGGTTATATAAAATAAAATAATAAAATAAATAAATAAATGTAATTTCTTAATCTACTTTCAATTTCGAGTGAGCCTTTTGGATACTCGATGGGTAGAAATAAATTAGAGGTACTTTGGGAGGAACTTCGTTGCATATTTATTGGCTATACTCCTCTATTTGATATGAGTATATATCTTGAGGTGATACTATTGAGTAACCGGAGGACTTCATCACAAATGTTATCAATCGCGTAAAAATGTAGTGTGACGTATAGATAAAGTCAATGTAATTCAAAATATATATATATATATATATTTATCCCCCTTACTTATTTAAAAATAATAAAAGAAAGAAGAAGAATCTTTGAAAGCTAATGGATTTAGGAAAAAACGTTAAAGAGTTGACACTCTATGATATGTATTGTGATTTCTAGTTTTGATTGTTGAACTTAGCAATTCAATTGGAGTTTGAACACACACACACTTTGAAAATTAGTTTATTGAGAATTAAATCTATATTGACTGCTTTTAATTGTGATGGTGAAATTTTTCAATAATTTACAAGTAACGAGATATTTCAAAAAATTATATCAATTTTGTCAATGTTACTTTTGAAACTTACTTTTGTTTTGCATCACTCGAGGACGAGTAATGGTTCAAGTTTGGGGGTATTTGATAACTCTTAAATTAGAGTTATTTTATATGGTATTTAATTGATAAAACTTGCATGATTTGAGTGAAGGTAAGAAGAAATGAGTAGTAATTTACTAAAATTGCTATGTAGTGCTGCAGCGTTAGTACCTTGATTTAATTTAATATATTTCATGCATATTATCTATTAAAAGTAGATTTTTCTCCTTAAATTGAATTTTATATTTTCATATTTGAATGCAATTTTATTAGAGGGAAAATCAAATTCAAAAGCTGAAGATTATGGGGGGAGAGGAAGCAAATCAAGTAAATTGAGGAAATTCGTTGCTGATTATGGAGAGAGAAAATGCTGGAATCATGGAAGAGTAAAACAAATTAATTGAAATTTGAAAAAATGGTAGAAATAGATTTGGAATTAATGGAGCACATGGAAAAAGCAACGGTAGATGCTGAAAGAAAAGCAGCGGTGGACGTAAAAAATGGCAGCAGTAAAAGAAAAAAGCAACGGTAGATGTTCAAAGAAGGAAATAAAAGACGGGCAATGGGCAGCGGTGGATGTAAAAAAAGGGCAGCGGTAAAAGACAAAAGCAACAGTTGAATCTGAAAGAAAAGCAGCGGTAGATGCTGAAAGAAGGAAATAAAAAACGGGCACTGGGGCAGCGGTCGATGTAAAAAAGTGCAGCACTAAAAGACAAAAAATAACTCAACAGAGAGATTTATGGAGAGAGAGAAAAGGCAAAAATCCTGGAAGAAAGCTAAAAAGGGGAACAATAAAATAAAGAAGATTGGAGAGAGAAAATAGGAGAGTACATGCAAACCAGACGAAGAAGCATAAAAAGAGACGAAAAAATTCTGATATAGCTCTGGATCTGGAGAAGATGACTGACGACGATTCTTGATCTTTTTCTTCTTCTCTTAATTTTACTGTTTATGAACAATATTATTTTTTAGTTTTATTTAGTTATGTCTAGTAGTTAAACTTTTCATCTTGGTTAGGACGATAGTACTCGTTACGGTTTTTGCTACGATCTTGGTTTTGTTATGCAATTGTTTATTGAACAATTATTTGTGATATTCCTTGCTAAGTCAGATCATATTGATAGATAGGTTGACGATCCATATTTATATTGTATCAATAGATAGATATAAATTGTTAGATGCACGAATAATTAATTTGATTAAATTGTTACAACGTGGTTAGTATTAATTCGATTGGCAATAAAAATGGGGCAATTAGGAAATTCAATATTAGTTACATTCCTTCAAGGTTGAAAGAAATTCTAAATTGAATTTACCTAGGCAATTCAAAAGAATCCTATAATTATTTAATTCTTGCTGTTCATAGATAATACTGCAGAGCATTACCAGAGCATCAGTAGTAAAATTATAGTAACGAAGAAATTGATCCTAGCCAAGGCCTTCTTTTATCATTTTTACCTCGTTTATTTTGATTTACTTTGTTTCATCGTAATTCTGATTTTATTTCTATTTATTTTCATTTATCATCTCAATATTTTTATAAGATTTTTATACCAATTAAGTTACTAAGAATATCCTCGTGTGATCGATACTTTACTTACTTATTACTCCGTTAGCGACACGTGCACTTGCGTGTAAGTGTGTAAAAACACTAACAATCGGCTGATTACATGGATTATATAGAAGTTTATTCAATAAAATTATCTTAATTTCATAAAGCTTTAAAAAAAGTTTATAATTTTTCAAGTGAATGAAGACAATCTTCCCTTCCTCGAATAATTTCCTTCGATTTTGTCGGAAGCCAAACACGTCAAAAACTCAAATCCTTGGCGTTTCATCTCTCTCATCGCAAGAGATCCTCGTTAGTTGTGAACCAAACGGGCTGGTTCCACGGCAATTCGACACGTTGGATGCTACTGGGTCCCGTGAAGGTTTGCAGTGGACCCCACTGATGGCCACTCCCCTGTCGCTAAGCGACGAATATAAACTACAAAATCTTATCATCTATGGTCGTTGTTATACAAAATAGGCCCCTGGATTTCAGATAAGGGTAAAATCCATTTTTTGGACTCAACTACCGGATGAGTGCAAAAAATGGATTAAACTTTGATTTTGTGCAAAAAATGGCTCAAACTTTACGAAATGGACAAAAAATGGATTTGTGGCAAACCGTGTACCCGTCGCGGGAAGTGAACTGAAGAGAACGGGTTGCCGCGTGTGGCGAACGGCAACCAGTTGCCACGAGGGGGCATTTCAGAGGGTGAAGACCCCCCCCCCCCCCCCCCCCCGCGTGCACGTGCGCCTCACGTTCGCGGGGGGTCTTCACCCTCTGAAATGCCCCTTCGTGGAAATAGGTTGCCATTCTCCGCACGCGACAACCTGTTCTCCCCGAGGGGGCGTTTCAAACGGTGAAGACTCCCCGCGAACGTGAGGCGCACGTGCATGCGGGGGGATCTTACCCTCTGAAATGCCCTCGTGGAAACGGGTTGCCGTTCTCTTCACGCAGCAACCCATTCTCCGTCAAACCCGTGATCAATTATTTTCTAGATCACGGGCTGAACTGCTAAGAACGGCAACCCGTTCGCCTGATGCGGCAAACCGTCCTCCGTCAAACCCATGATCAATTATTGGCTGGATCATGGGCTGAACTGCTAAGAACGGTCTCATAGAACGGGGTTGCCGTTCTCCAAGCCTATTTAATTCCCCTCTCCCCTCCTTTTCTCATACCACCTCCCACTCTTCTCTTTTCTTCTCGATCTCTCTAACGCTTATCTAATATTATTTTGCTTTCGAGAATTTTCAGGTACTAGCAACGTCGATGGATGATGATATTTCAATTCGAGCGACTGATTGAGACGAGACAGCAAGCTTTGATGTCGATATCAATTGGTATGCTTACGTCACTCCTAGTTATGGCGAGCTTAGAGCATTCGATCACGTAGGTGGAGACGAAGACATAGAGGTGCGGTCGACATCCAGAACTCTTGACGATGAGCTTCGAACACTGGCCGGGTCGGACGTTGATGAGGTGGAAAGCGGACCGATACCTGAATAAATCTCATTGAGTTTTTATTTGGGAAAAAAATATAGTTATGTATAGGAAATTAAAGCCGAAATACGCGACTATTCGTTGCAAAATGGTTATGGCATCAAATTCCCTCAATGCGACAAATGATGACTGACGGCTAAATGCGTAGAGGATTGTGCATGGCGACTGCATGCGTCGCGGATGCAAGACGAGGAAACTTATCAAATAAAGAGTTTTATTGATTCTCACAGTTGTGCGAAAGTAGTTGAGAATCCAAACGCTCGAGCAAAATATATTGCAGATCATTATCTTGACAGGTTTAAAAGTCAACCTACGTAGGAAATCTCTTCCATCATCGAGACAGTCAGGAAGGATTTCGCTGTCAACATTACGTCTACTATTGCAAAAAGAGTAAGAAGTATAGCTCAAACACGTAACGAAGGTAGCGGCGACAAACAATACAAGCAAGTCTGGTCGTACGCAGCTGAAATTTATAGATCAAATCCAGGTAGTTCGTTATACTTACATGCTTACGAGGTGGACTCTAACACGTGGGCATATCAAAGAATGTATTTGTGCATGGCTGCGTAACGAAGGCAGCGGGGACAAACAATACAAGCAAGTCTGGTCGTACGCAGCTGAAATTTATAGATCAAATCCGGGTAGTTCGTTATACTTACATGCTTACGAGGTGGACTCTAACACGTGGGCATATCAAAGAATGTATTTGTGCATGGCTGCGTGCAAGGCAGGTTTCTTGCAGTTTGGTAGACCTATTATCTGTTTGGACAGCTGTCATCTGAAAGGGTCGTGTGCCATGAGTATTGATGGCAACGATGGAATATATCCCGTTGCGGTTGCCAATGTCGAAAGAGAGTCCGAGGACACATGGACGTGGTTTTTGCAACGCCTGAAGCAAGACCTGAACCTTGGCGAGGGAGGCGAATGGACCTTTATTTCTGATCGACAAAATGTATAATACATTTCTAATTGTGATTTTTACATTTAATTTAATTAATTAATTAATTTGTTTTTCTTGGAAATTTCAGGGGTTGTTGAATGCCATGGAAAAGGAATTTAAAGATTCCGAGCAGCGCTTCTGTCTCCGGCATATGTACGCAAACTTTAAATCTCTGTTTCGGGACAGAGCATACCGAGATGCAATGTGGAGTGCGACCAGGGCATCGACAAAGTATCATTTCAACCACGAAATGAGCAAATTATTTCAGCTTAGCCGAGATGCCCACGCATGGCTATGAGCAGAAGAGCCTAAATGTTGGGCTTCTCATGCCTTCTCTTGGGTCACCAAGTGCGAAATGAGTCTGAATAATTTGAACGAGTCATTCAATGCACTTCTACTGCTTGCGAGGGACAAGCCAATCTTGACCATGTTCGAGCTGAGTCGAAAGTGTATGATGACTCGCATCGTCAAAAAATTTGAGAAGTTGGCTCAATCAACAGACCTCCTATGTCCTAAGATCAAGGATAAGCTTCACAAGGTAGGAATGACAGCTCAACATGGGAGTGTTCAGCCTGCGGGAGATGCACAATTTGAGGTGAGTAACGGCTACGAACAATACACAGTTGACATGAATACGAGTATGTGCAACTGTACCAGGTGGATGCGTACTGGAATTTTGTGTGTCCATGTCCTTCAATCCATCCGGTTCATGAGAATGGCACCGAAAAATTATGTGCATCCATGCTACCACCGGGTGACCTACCTGCAGATGTACTCACAGTTTATACGACCCGTGAGCGACAATCAAATGTGGCTGGTAGTGATAGATGTGAAGCAACTCATCCCGCCGAGAAGATATCGCCAACCTGGTAGGCCAAAGAAGACAAGAGTGCGGGATGTCGATGAGCCATCGAGTTCGACAATAAGTAGGCAGAACTCGAAGATGACGTGCAGTATATGTCGACATAAGGGGCACAATAGTTGCACTTGTCCTCACCGGGGATCCACTTCAGGAGCTACTACTAAAAACACGTTTATGGGATTCAACACAGCTGAAGGGATGCAGGAATCTGCGACACGCGGCCGACGAAGAAATAATTGACCGTTATTATTTATGTTGCAAGTGACCGCTACTATTTATGTTGCACGTGACCGTTACAATTATATTTATATTAGTCTAATTTTTTTTATTTATGTGTTATAAAAAATAAAAATAAAAAACAAATAAAAAGAAAAATAATAAAGGATTTATTAATAATTAATTTAATTTAATTTAATTTAAGTATTTAAACACTAAATAATTTATTAATAGATAATTAAATTAATTAATTAAATTTTTAAAAAAAAATTGACAGAATTTTGTTTATTTTATGACTCCCCCGTAGCTATCTTCAAACAATTCCTGCATATTCAAATCGCAAATATATAATCAACAGCCATATCTAGTACACAAATAATCTAAACTAAACTAAACTACAGAACAATAATTAACTAAAGAGTAAATTACAAGCAACTAAAATAAAGAGTACATTACAATAAAATCAACTAAAGAGTATATTACAATAAATATACAACATAAACTAAACTACGGTAAGGGTGGGGGATCATCGCCCTCATCGCCGCCTCTACGCCAACGCTCGAAGGAGTCTTCAAGCCGCAATTGGAACAATCTTCTCAATTTCTGCCTTTCCTGCAGGATGTCCCACCTCTGATCCCACCTGCCCTGCATCGCATCCATACGCAGAACGGGTTGCTGTTAGAGGGTGAACACCCCCCCCCCTGTATGCGTGATAACGGGTACCCGTTGTGCGTATACGGGTACCTGTGTGATTAACATTCATAGAACGGTTTGCCGTATGAAGAACAGAACAACTCGTTCTTTGAATACTCCCTCGCACGTGAGGAGCACGTTCACGCTGGGGGACTTTCACCCTCACACGTGGTCCTTAACAGAGAACGGTTTTTCATTCTCTGTACGCAGCAAACTGTTCTTCGTTAAGGTGACTCCCCGCGGGGGGTCGATGGGTTGCCTTTTTTACCTTTGATTTTACCTTTTTTTCATTCTTTATTAAGTTGTTTACCCTTAAATTAATTTAATTTAATTTAATTTAATTTAATTTAATTTAATTTAATTTAATTTAATTTAATTTAATTTAATTTAATTTAATTTAATTTAATTTAATTTAATTTAATTTAATTTAATTTAATTTAATTTAATTTAATTTAATTTAATTTAATTTAATTTAATTTAATTTAATTTAATTTAATTTAATTTAATTTAATTTAATTTAATTTAATTTAATTTAATTTAATTTAATTTAATTTAATTTAATTTAATTTAATTTAATTTAATTTAATTTAATTTAATTTAATTTAATTTAATTTAATTTAATTTAATTTAATTTAATTTAATTTAATTTAATTTAATTTAATTTAATTTAATTTAATTTAATTTAATTTAATTTAATTTAATTTAATTTAATTTAATTTAATTTAATTTAATTTAATTTAATTTAATTTAATTTAATTTAATTTAATTTAATTTAATTTAATTTAATTTAATTTAATTTAATTTAATTTAATTTAATTTAATTTAATTTAATTTAATTTAATTTAATTTAATTTAATTTAATTTAATTTAATTTAATTTAATTTAATTTAATTTAATTTAATTTAATTTAATTTAATTTAATTTAATTTAATTTAATTTAATTTAATTTAATTTAATTTAATTTAATTTAATTTAATTTAATTTAATTTAATTTAATTTAATTTAATTTAATTTAATTTAATTTAATTTAATTTAATTTAATTTAATTTAATTTAATTTAATTTAATTTAATTTAATTTAATTTAATTTAATTTAATTTAATTTAATTTAATTTAATTTAATTTAATTTAATTTAATTTAATTTAATTTAATTTAATTTAATTTAATTTAATTTAATTTAATTTAATTTAATTTAATTTAATTTAATTTAATTTAATTTAATTTAATTTAATTTAATTTAATTTAATTTAATTTAATTTAATTTAATTTAATTTAATTTAATTTAATTTAATTTAATTTAATTTAATTTAATTTAATTTAACATCGCACAGCTGTGAGAATCGATAAAACTTTTTATTTCATAGATTTGCTCGTCTTCCATCCATGACGCATGCAGTCGCCATGCACAACCTTCTACGCATTTAACCGTCAGTCGTCGTTTGTCGCATTGATGGAATTTGATGCATAACCATTTTGCAACAAAATATTCACTTATTTCGTCTTTAATTTCCTACATACAACTATATTTTTTTCTCAAATAAAAACTTATTTGAGAAGCGTTAGAGAAATCGAGAAGAAAAGTGAAGAGTGAAAGGTGGTATTAGAAAATGAAAGGAGAGGGTCTTTAAATAGGCCTGGCAAACGGCAACCCGTTCTAATATAACGGGTTGCCATTTTCAGCAGTTCAGCCCGTGATCCAGCAAATAATTGATCACGGGTTTGACGGAGGACGATTTGCCACATCAGGAGAACAGAAACCCGTTCTCTGTCACAGGCATTTGTGAGGTGAAGACCCCCGCGTGCACATGCGCCTCACGTTCGCGGGGGGGTCTTCACCTACTAAAATGCCCCCTTGGGTTGAACGGGTTGCCGCGTGCGGAGAACGGCAACCCGTTCCCCCGAGGGGGCATTTCAGAGGGTGAAGACACCCCCCCCCCCCCCCGCGTCCACGTTCGCGGGGGTCTTCACCCTCTAAAATGTCCCCTTAGGGAAACAGGTTGCCATTCTCCGCACGCGGCAATCCGTTCTATTTATCTGTTATTTATTAAAAAAAAAAAAATCAGCATATACTATATCATCAAGAGCGGCGGCATTGTGCTTCACGTACTTATATAACTCATGGCGCACCGCGACCCTTGCAAGTTTCTCGATGTTGATATTAGCACCTCACTACGCTTAGGGGTGCTAATATCAACACCGATAAACTTGCAAGGGACGCAATGCGCCATGAGTTATATCAGTACGTGAAGCGCAATGCCGCCGCTCTTGATGATAGAGTATATACTGAGTTTTTTTTCTTTTTTATGGTAGTTAAATAATAAAATTAATTAACAATTTATTAATTTAAGGGTAAACAACTTATTAATGAATGAAAAAAAAAAAGGTAAAAAAGGCAACCCGTCGATCCCCCGCGGGGAGTCGCTTTAACAAAGAACGGTTTGCCTCGATAACAAGATAATATTTGAGAAGCGTTAGAGAGATCGAGAAGAAAAGAGGAGAGTGGGAGATGGTATGAGAAAGGGAGGGGAGAGGGCCTTTAAATAGGCCTAGAGAACGGCAACCCGTTCTATGAGAACAGGTTGCCGTTCTCAGCAGTTCAGCCAGTGATCCAGCCAATAATTGATCACAGATTTGACAGAGGACGGTTCGCTGCATCAGGCGAATGGGTTGCCGTTCTCAGTAGTTCAGCCAGTGATCCAGCAAATAATTGATCACGGGTTTGACGGAGAACGGGTTGCCGCGTGCGGAGAACGGCAACCCGTTTCCACGAGGGCATTTTAGAGGATGAAGACCTCCGCGTGCACGTGTGTCTCACGTTCACGGGGGGTCTTTACCATCTGAAATGCCCCCTCAGGGAGACAGGTTGCCGTGTGCAGAGAACGGCAACTTGTTTCCACGATGGGGCATTTCAGAGGGTGAACACCCCCGGCGAACGTGAGGCGCACGTGCACACGGGAGTCTTCACCCTCTGAAATGCCCCCTCGTGGCAACAGGTTGTCATTTGCAGCATGCGGCAACCCGTTCTCTTCAGTTCACTTCCCACGGCGGGTACACGATTTGTCGCAAATCCATTTTTTGTCAATTTCATAAACTTTGAGCTATTTTTCGCATAAAATCAATGTTTAATCCATTTTTTGCACTCATCTGATAGTTGAGTCTAAAAAATGGATTTTACCCTTCAGATATAATTACGGGATTATGTACTTTTAGTCTTTAAGCAAAAGACCAGATTAGAAATTGGCGTGAGATTCCATTTTTTATTTTGGTGATATCCATTATTTTTATTAACTACAAATAAATAAATAATATTACGTGAATTAAATAAAAGCTTATTTTATAAAACTATAATTGTCTTAATTTTGATTTTTGAAATTCATTAGGTTCAACAAATATTAATTTTGTCAGCAAATAAAAATATTATTATATTTATCAAATAAGAGCAAATATTGTTCGTAAGTAGCAATCATGCTTCATATAATATCTCACCACTAAATATGTCATTGACATTGCTATAGAGAGAGTGAGAAAGAGAATGAATTTACCAATCAAATATCCAACTCATCTATCATTGGGAAACATTGATAGTATGAAGAAAAATATGATGATGTGACATTTGTACGAAAGTTCGTTGATTGGATTTCCTTTTTGGTACTAGTTAAGAAGCATATGTTGCCAATCTCTACTATATAATTTTTGTCAATAGGGAGGTTGTTAAAATCAAAGTCATCTAATTCTTTTTAGATGCGTCGATAAATTTACATTACGAATTTCATTTAAGGTTTTGCTTTCACTGTTCAACATAATCACAGTTGTAATTTAATTTTCATAATATTTTTATTGAAAAGTTGTTCCATTTTTTATTTTTCTCATTATTCTCTCTTTGAAAATCATATTTTTTTAGCAACATCTTAAGGTCATTATATCTTCTTATTGAAAAATTAAAACCAAAGAACAGCTCTCTTGTATCATAGATTTGAAACCACCCAAGTTTGTAGCAGAAATTGATTGTCTTCTAGGTTTTGGATTGAGTTAGAAACTTCTGTGGATGAACTAATCAGGGCGATCGTAAAATCAGACGGTAGGATCCATATGATAGTCTTACCGATAGAAGCCGTGGATGACACAATAACTGGTTCAAACAAATGTACACACAGTCAAGACTTCCACTTGAATAACGATGTAAACTTACATTGTCATTAGTTAGAATTCAAAATAACCTGAATTCTAATTTGGTCAGGTCAACCTCGTATATCAATATTAACATTTTTTGTTTTCTCTAATGTTGATGATTTAGTTGCAAAAACTCAATTGTACATTGATTTTCAATAGTGAATTGCTCTCATTCTTATAATTTTCGTAAATCTTAGTATTTTTATGTTTTAATGTTTATTTTCTATTTTTTATTTTTTTTATTATTAGCCCTCGATTCTCCACGCTTGTTTTTTAAAGTAAACAAAATCAATGCCCAGGAAGGATTTTGAATTCCTTGGCATCTAGGAAGGATTGTCCGGACCGCCGCCTGCGATGCTCGAAAGCTCTCCTTTAGTTTAACCTTCTCAAACAAATACTGCTTCTCGGTTTCTGCCTCAATCAATTGGTGTTTCAGATAATTGCTCGCAAAGTCTTCCTCAGATTTGTCCCATTTGGCCATGGCGATTCTCTGTAGCCGTTCGGCCTCGCGTTTTGCTTCGTTGGCCTTTAGTTGGAACATATCACCCTCTGCCTGCTTGAGTATCACGATTTTCTCCAGCTCTTCTATTTGGACCTTCTTTGTCACAACCCTTAACCGTACCCGTACTATATTTTTTTTAAAAAAAAATTTCTTTAACTATGCTTAAGGCAAAATCAAAATCGAAATCGAAATCGGAATTGAAATCGAAGTTCGTTTAGTAAATCATTTAAAACAATTATTAAAACAATTAAAAGTTAAAAACAATTAATTCAACAAACCTTTAACTAAATAAATAAAACTTTTTTTTTTTTATTTGGCAGAACAAGTGGCGATCAATCGCCAGAAAACTGGCGATTGATCGCCCATGGCGATTGCTCCTGGCGGGCAATCGCCCCTTAGGCGATTGCTTACCCGCCTGGCAATCGCTTCTCCAGCGATTGCCAGGGGAAGAGGCGATTGCTTGCCGGGGGGGCAGCCGTGCTCTCTGGAGAAAATCCAGAGAGCATGGCGATTGCTCGCCTCTGCCAGGGGAAGAGGCGATTGCTTGCCGGGGGGGCAGCCGTGCTCTCTGGATTTTCTCCAGAGAGCACGGCTGCCCCCCCCCCCCCCCCCCCCCCTTCTCCTTTCTTCTTACCTTCTTCACACGCCCTGCACTTCACATTTACTAAACAAAACACACACAACTCACTAACATAACACTCATCAACCTCTTCTCCTTTCTCACTACTTCTTCACCCAAATCTTTACATACCTCCATAAAATACCCTCCAAACATAATATTTTACTCGAATACTCAAAACCGACAATTCACGTTAAACATAATCAAATTTTATAAAAACGAACCGCGTGGTTCTGTTTAAAAGTGTAACATTTTTCTTTCTGTTTGAAAAACATCAAAAACACTACAAAATACAATATATTATCTGTTCAGTCATCAAACATCCTAAAACGTATCAAAATCTACGATAAATCTATCTAATCCATAATTATCCCAAACATTACCAAAACTCTCAAAAATCATCTAACCATGAGTCCATCCAGCCTAGCCAAAACACGCTCCGCCGCCACGAGCTCCGCCCATTGACCGACTACGCTTGGTCATCATAATGAGGTTCCTCACCTTCGATCTCGTCACCTACATCATACGATAAATACATTAAGCCTAATGCTTAGTAAGGAGTGTGCTAAACATAATATTGCATATATGCATGACATTCGTAAAACAGTTTCGTTTCATTTAGTTAAACCATTTCCTTGCCCCGTGAGAATCATAACTTGCCCCGTGAGAAACATATGACTTGAACCATGAGAAATACATGACTTGCCCCGTGAGAAATACATGACCTGCCCCGTGAGAAACATACAACTTGCCCCGTGAGAAACATGCATCATTCGGAATTCATGATCGTTCGTTAATTCAATATTTCATAAAACGTGCTCATAAATATTTCGTATGCACTTTAATAAAACATGATGCATGAGAAATGACATACGTAGAAACGCCTATCGAACGACCACTAACAAATCACTAAGGCACTACTTAAGTTACCCGTCTTTCCACCAATTCCTAAAACTACCTAACTTCATCACAACAAACATTATCAACATCGTTACGACGTAGGGCCTTAGGGACCGAAAACCTAACACTCACTTACCTGGCGTCCTAGATATGCCGAGCACCGTCCTTTGAGCTTGGGGTTACCTAGGGCATTTAACAACACATCATTAATATCGACTTTCAAACATCAAATCTAAACAAATCGACGTCTCGAGCTAGGACAAATTCTTCTAAAAACTCTAATTCATTTCATTCAGGCATTTCCTCGAGCACTTGGTGCTCACTAACTTCAAAACTCCATTAATGGTGTCCAACTATATCTCCAACAACCTAAACTTAACATTTAACATCAACCAACACCATTAATCTACTCTAACAACCTCAATAATCACTAATACATCATCAATGAGTAATAAATAAACAACCCTATCGGTTTCTAACAAAATCCCTAAATTTCTTCACAAACCCTAAATCAAAATAAACCCTAAAACCACTAATAAATTTGTCTAGAGTGTAGAACTTACCTAGAGGATTGATTTGTTGAAGAAACTTGAAGGAAAAACTCCAAGAACGGAGGAGTTGATCGATCGATGGAGGATTGGCGATTGAAGAGGGGAAAAATGGCGAAGGAGAGGGAGGGCTCGTGCGTGAAGGAGAAGAAAATGAGGAAGAGAGAGAGAGGCTTAAGCTTTTTAATAAAATTTGACTTAACTATTTACCTAATTTCCATTAGTCAATTTCTTAACTTAAATCATTATTTCGTCTATCGGTTTAACTTCTCCAAAATTTCCTTATTCCTCCAAATATTCTTATTTATTCCTAGGGTTCCTACGAAACTTTCCATTCGCCATTTGGACTTAATTTATTAATTCTACGAATTATCGCTCTATATTTTACAATTCTAAACTTATGGCTCGAAATCCTTAAAACGAAATTTCCGGGTGTTACATCCTACCCTCCTTATTTAGAATTTTGTCCTCAAAATTTCATACCTGAACAAATCTGGATATCTGTCCATTATGTCCTGTTGTCGCTCCCACGTTGCTTCCTCTACGTTTTGATTTCTCCACAGTACTTTAACAAGAGGGATTGACTTATTATGCAGGACCTTAACCGAAGACTCCAAAATCCGTATCGGCCTTTCTTCATAGGTCAAGGTTGGCTGTATCTCGAGATCAATTGGTTCTACCACGTGCGTAGGATCCCGTATACACTTTCTTAACCTCGACACGTGGAAGACATTATGCACGCCCTCCATAGACAACGGCAATTGAAGCCTATACGCTGTAGCTCCAATCCTTTCTGTAATCTGAAACGGTCCAACAAACCGTGGATTTAACTTCCCTCTTCTTCCAAATCGAACCACGCCCTTGAATGGTGAAACCTTCAAAAATACTTCGTCACCAACTACAAACTCCAATTCTCGTCTTCTTCGATCAGCATAGCTCTTTTGGCGACTCTGTGCGGTCTCCATTCTTTGTCTAATCAAAGCAACCTTCTCAGACAACTGTTGTAAAATTTCAGGGCCGATCAACTTAGCTTCGCCCATTTCATCCCAATACAGCGGCGACCTACACTTTCTGCCATAAAGCGCTTCGTACGGAGCCATACTAATCGTGGACTGATAACTGTTATTATAAGCAAATTCAATCAAAGGCAAATATCGGCTCCATGACGCCTGAAACTCTAGCACGCATGCTCTCAGCATATCCTCGAGTATCTGAATCGTTCTCTCAGATTGTCCGTCGGTCTGTGGGTGGAATGCCGTGCTAAAAGTCAATCTGGTACCCATAGCGCTTTGCAAACTTTTCCAAAACCTCAAGGTAAACCTGGGATCCCGATCTGAAACAATTGACACAGGGACCCCGTGTAATCTAATAATCTCTTGGACATAAAGTTCTGCAAACTGATTCATCGTGTAAGTCATTTTTACAGGCAAGAAATGAGCCGCTTTCGTCAATCTATCAACTACGACCCATATACTGTCGTGCCCTTTTATCGCTCTCGGTAATCCAACTACGAAGTCCATTGCAATTTGATCCCACTTCCACTCGGGAATCGGTAATGGTTGCAACATCCCACCTGGCCTTTGGTGCTCTGCCTTAACTTGTTGGCAGACAAGACAGGATTGTACATAATTAGCCACATCACGCTTCATATTCGGCCACCTATAGTGCACTTTCAGATCTCGGTACATCTTGGTGTTACCTGGATGCACTGAGAACAACGAAGAATGTGCCTCTGACATAACCAACTTCCTCAACTCTTCGTCTTTTGGAACGTACCAGCGATCTCGAAACCTCAAAATGCCATCCACCGAGTAATTGAATTCGGAAGGCACAACTGATAACTTTGATACAATAGCCACATTTTCTTCCGTATCTAACTGTTGAGCCTCTTTTATTTTATCCAACAGAGTGGGCCGTATTGTCAAGTCAACAAGTAGGGCCGAAAGTTCTGGAACTAATTCAAGTTCAAACCCCTGCATCTCCTTTCTCAATGAAGCTGACATACAGAAAACAACTGACTCCTCTGTCCTAGGCCTTCTACTCAACGCATCCGCCATTGTATTTGCCTTTCCAGGATGATACTTGATTTCGAAGTCGTAGTCTTTCACGAATTCTAACCATCTCCTCTGCCTCATATTTAAATCCTTCTGTGTAAACAGGTATTTTAAACTCTTATGGTCCGAAAACACTTCACACTTCTGTCCGTAGAGGTAGTGTCTCCATATCTTTAATGCGAATACCACCGCTGCCAGTTCTAAATCGTGCGTCAGGTAGTTTTCCTCATAGCTTTTTAATTGCCTAGAAGTATAGGCAACGACCTTTCCTTCCTGCATCAACACGCATCCCAAACCAACCTTGGACGCGTCACAATAAATACAGTATACCCCATTCTCCACTGGTAGAGTCAGTAAAGGCGTTGTGGTCAACTTCTGCTTCAAGGTCTGAAAGCTTTCTTCACATGCCTTAGTCCACTCATACTTCACTTCTTTCTTCGTCAAGTTCGTCAAGGGTTTGGCTATTACTGAAAACCCTTGGATAAACTTCCGATAATACCCCGCTAGGCCTACGAAACTCTGTACATCACTTGCATTTCTCAGTCGAGGCCACTCCCTTACCACTTGAATCTTGGCCGGATCCACAGAAACGCCTTCTTTTGAGATCACATGGCCTAAGAAATTCACCTGACTTAACCAGAATTCGCACTTAGAAAGCTTAGCATACAATTGGTGTCGCTTCAAAGTAGTCATAACAGCTCTTAAGTGCTCTGTATGTTCTTCGTCGTTTCGGGAATATACTAAGATGTCATCTATGAATACTGTCACGAACTTATCCAAGAATTCCCGGAACACTCTATTCATGAGGTCCATAAATGCTGCTGGAGCATTGGTCAAACCGAAGGACATCACCATAAACTCATAGTGCTCGTAGCGCGTTCTGAAGGCAGTCTTTGGTACATCCTCGGTTCTAATCTTCAACTGGTAGTACCCAGAACGTAAATCGATTTTAGAAAATACCGTGGCCCCTTGTAACTGGTCAAACAGATCGTCTATCCTCGATAACGGGTATTTATTCTTTATGGTTAGCTTATTCAACTCGCGGTAATCCACGCTCATTCTTAAAGAGCCATCTTTCTTCTTCACAAACAAAACCGGAGCGCCCCAAGGAGAAACGCTCAGCCGGACAAAGCCCTTGTCTGTTAGCTCTTTCAGCTGGACTTGCAACTCCCTCAGTTCAACTGGCGCCATTCTATAAGGATTCTTGGACACTGGCGCCTAACCAGGAATAATCTCGATTGTGAACTCCATTTCTCGATCTGGAGGCAAGCCGGGCAACTCGTCCAGGAATACCTCCGTAAAGTCCCTAACCACTGGGATGTCACATAACTCTAACTTCTCTCGCATGCTTACTTCCTCAATGCTTGCTATAAACCCAAAACATCCATGCTTCACCGAGTACAGGGCACTTACGGGCAAGCTGGGTAACTCATCTAGGAACACTTCAGTAAAATTCTCCTATACCGAAATGTTATTCAACTTTAACTTATCTCGTTTCCTTACATCCACAATGCTTGCTACAAAGTTGAAACATTGAGGTTTTACGGAGTACCGGGCACTCATTGACAGTACAAGAGGCATCTCACTTGATCGGAGGGTCGCTGGAAAATCATAATTCTCCCCACTCGGGGGTCTAAAATCTACTACTCCCGACCTACAATTGATTGAGGCATAGTGCCTGAACAACCAATCCATGCCCAAGATTACATCGTACCCCTTCATACATATGACAATCAGGTTCGCATACAACTGCCTACTACCAACAGATATAATTTCTCCCTGTATCGCCCAATCTGAGTGCAAATACTCTCCGAAAGGCAACATTGCACTATAATATGGTCAGCTTGGATGACATCTAAATTCCATTGTACTTGATACTTCTGTGCTATGAAGGAATGGGTTGCCCCAGTGTCAATTAGACCATGAGCCGTGTTTCCACAGACTAAAATAGTACCTGTAACAACTGAAGGCTGAGCAACTTCCTCGTCTTCAATCAGAGAAAAGATCCAGGAGGGACCTCCCGGTGGCCGCCTACTAGGCTCTAGGCAATCAACGGCCTTGTGGCCCACCTTATCACAGCGAAAACATCGTCCATCATGCAGTTTGCACTCCCCATGATGATTCTTTAGGCAAGTAGGGCATAAAGGAGCTTGCGACGCCCCTTGCGGATGTTTACCATTATCCTGAAATCTAGGCGTCTCATTAGCCCGTTTGACACCACGTTGCGATTGTGGCTGCCAACCCTGGTTTTGTTGTTGCGGACGCCCATCCCTAACAAACCTTCTCGACGCTTCTCTCTGTCGCTGAAGCTTCATCTCGATGTCATCAAGACCAAGAGCTCTTCCTACTATCTTATGATAAGGCACATCCTCATCATCCACCGTCATCACACCTTTCTGAATTTCTAATTTCAAACCTTGTACGAATTGGTGAATTTTGTCCTCCTCCTCATAGATCATATACCCTGCATATCGAGATAGCGAATCAAACCTTCGTACATACTCAGCCACCGTCCCCGTTTGGCAGTAGTTGCGTGAACTCCACTTTCTTACTGGCCCAAAGTGTGCGACTGAAATACTTGTTGTAGAACACTGTTTTGAACCTTTCCCACCTCATAACTCCCACATCAGTAGTAGCTTTAACCGTATCCCACCAAAATATAGCATCCTTCTCTAAATTAAATGTAGCACACATCACTTTGTCGGCTTCCTCCACTTTTGCATAGGCGAACATACTCTCAATCTTTCGAATCCATTGTTCAGCACTCGTAGGATCCAAAGATTGACCATCGAAGGTAGGGGGCCTAAGTCGCCTGAATCTCTCCCCAATTTGATCCCTGTGAGGTATTTCCTTGCCCATTTCCACTCCCATTTCCTTCTCGGTTTAATAAAATCCCAATCTGTTCCGACTGTTGTTGTAATATATCCATAAATTGGTCCATGGGATTTTCTGGAGGTGGTCTAGGTGCTCTTGGCATTTTCTCGTTCCTAAACATATTAGACAACACAAACGATAAATATCTATGAATCATACTTAAACTTAAATACTTACAGTCGATGGAGAGTTCCCGTACGGCGGTGTGTTTGGCAGGCAATTCACAAAATCGCTTTTAAAACTCAATCTCTCTGATACCATAACTGTCACGACGCTTACCCGTACTATCGTTTTTTTTTTTACACCTTTAACTTTAACTGTACTCAAGGCGAAATCTAAATCGAAATGGAAATCGGAGTTCGTTTGAAACAATTACTAAAACCATTAAAACTTAAAAACAATTAAATCATTTAAACTATTAATTAATAAAATAAAATCTTTTTTTTTTAAAAAATAAACATGGCGATCAGTCGCCCATAAAAGGGGTGACTGATCGCCCCATAGGCGATTGCAACAGGCGACTAGTCGCCTGTTGCAAGTCGCCACGCTCTCTGGATTTCTCCAGAGAGCGTCGCCTGAAATTCGCCCAAGAGGCGATTGCTCGCCACCAAGGAGCGAGCAATCGGCATGCTCTCCGGAATTCCTCCAGAGAGCACAGCTTCCTTATTCCTTCTTCTTGCTTCTTTTCTCCTTTCTTCCTCCTACGCCCTGCACTCCACATTCTAACACAAAAACACTCAACAACAAAACATAACACTCATCAACCTCTTCTCCTTTCTCACTACTTCTTCACCCAAATCTTTACATACCTCCATAAAATACCCTCCAAACATAACATTTTACTCGAATACTCAAAACCGACAATTCACGTTAAGAATAATCAAATTTTATAAAAAAACGAACCGCGTGGTTCCGTTTAAAGGTGTAACATTTTCCTTCCTGTTTGAAAAACATCAAAAACACTACAAAATACAATATATTATCTGTTCAGTCATCAAACATCCTAAAACGTATCAAAATCTACGATAAATCTATCTAATCCATAATTATCCCAAACATTACCAAAACTCTCAAAAATCATCTAACCATGAGTCCATCCAGCCTAGCCAAAACACGCTCCGCCGCCACGAGCTCCGCCCATCGACCGACTACGCTTGGTAATCATAATGAGTTTCCTCACCTTCGATCTTGTCACCTACATCATACGAAAAATACATTAAGCCTAATGCTTAGTAAGGAGTGTGCTAAACATAACATTACATATATGCATGATATTCGTCAAACAGTTTCGTTTCATTTAGTTAAACCATTTCCTTGCCCTGTGAGAATCATAACTTGCCCCGTGAGAAATACATGACTTGCCCCGTGAGAAATACATGACTTGCCCCGTGAGAAACATACAACTTGCCCCGTGAGAAACATGCATCATTTGGAATTCATGATCGTTCGTTAATTTAATATTTCATAAAATGTGCTCATAAATAGTTCGTATGCACTTTAATAAAACATGATGCATGAGAAATGACATACGTAGAAACGCCTATCGAACGACCACTAACAAATCACTAAGGCACTACTTAAGCTACACGTCTTTCCACCAATCCTAAAACTACCTAACTTCATCACAACAAACATTATCAACATCGTTACGACGTAGGGCCTTAGGGGCTGGAAACCTAACACTCACTTACCTGGCGTCCTAGATATGCCGAGCACCGTCCTTTGAGCTTGGGTTACCTAGGGCATTTAACAACACATCATTAATATCAACTTTCAAACATCAAATCTAAACAAATCGACGTCTCGAGCTAGGTCAAATTCTTCTAAAAACTCTAATTCATTTCATTCGGGGATTTCCTCGAGCACTTGGTGCTCACTAACTTCAAAACTCTATTAATGGTGTCCAACTATATCTCCAACAACCTAAACTTATCATTTAACATCAACCAACACCATTAATCTGTAACGCCCCGAGTTATCTGAACCCGGTTTGCTACTCATAACGCTGAACCGAACCATGACGTCTTGATGCTAAATTTAAAATTTCACTCGATAGCCAAAATTTGACTTTTTCTAAAACTAAATATATTTTAAAACTTGCAGCGAAAAATCAATTGGACATCAATGAAGCTAAGTGACCTGTGAAAACATTTTAAAATGACTGTTGGAAGTGTTAAGAGTAATTGGCTAAAAGACGTAAAGCTAAAAAAAAAACGCGGAATGCCCGTGAAGTTGCCGAAGTCGAACACATCTGCAGACGACAAAGTCAACGGAAGAAGCAGAAATAGGAATTAGGAGGTTTCTACCGATGACGTGTACAAACAACGCACCACCATCTACCGACAAGCCAACACAACTACATCTGCCGATGAAGTCAACATAACTTCATCTGCCGATGGAGTCAACATAACTTCATCTACCGATAGATTTCCATCTGCCGATAGACAAGCACGCGACATCTACCGACAACGACATTACGACTCCTTCCGATAAGATTAAAATATACACTACATCTGCCGATAGCAAAACTACAGGTTTTGCGACTTGCACCTGCCGATGACGTCAGCCGGATGTTCTCTCTCTCATCCAACGACTTTACTGAAGGCACCTTCCGATAGGCAGAACGACAAAACTAAATATCCAGAAACAAACCAAATCACTGCCCTTCCCAAATTTAGTAAAAACAATGTTTTCAAAACCCAACAGAACACTAATATCAAAGATTCTCAGAATGTATTCAAAGTTTTGAAAAACACTACTATCATAAAATTTTCAGAAAAGGAAACATCTATACTGAACTAGTTACTCCCAACTCAACACCTGCAGCCATGGATTAAACCGCCTCAACAGATGGCCAAACCGATGCCTGAAAATGCTCCTCCAACCAGCCTATTCCTCATGTTGGTCGGTAAACATACCTTCAGTAACTTCTTCACCTACATCACAAAACTCATCTATTAGCCTAATGCTAAGCAAGTAGAGCGATGAATGAAATGGATCAATGAAGCAATAATTTCCCTAAACATGCGGTCTCTACTTTCTCATCTCAGTTGTATTCAAATTCGTTCTCTGTTGATCCCTCTGTACGATGGGAAAGTGGATCAGTCATTCCCCAAAGCATACATCCTCTGATCTCAATTAAGGGGCGGATTAATTCCCTTAACAGTTAACTGGTCTGATCCCCCTGTAGGATTGGGAAGTGGATCACTTTTCCCAAAACCTCAATCCTCTGTTCTCAGTTAAGGGGCGGATTAATCCCCCTTAACAGTTGTTCTGATCATCCTGCTCACACTTACCATGCGTTTCATGTAAATTCATTTTCGTAATCTTTCAAAAACATGATGCATGACAACTGGAAAATAAACATACAAAACATACATAAATCCTACTGTTTTGTGATGTAGGCCCGAAGGCACAAACAAACTCTACTTACCTGGATTCTTGGCGAGTGCTCGGTTAGGAGCTTCTTCGGGATCTTTCTCACCTAGAACATAAACAGAACATTAAGTCAACCTGTACTAAACCTCATTCTAAGGCATTCAGAAAACCTAAAGGAATAGTTGGGAGTTCTGATCGCCAAGCATTACTGATTCTATGCTAAACCCGTATCTACTCACTTTCCTGATGAGTTCCCAAAATACATATCTAACACTTCCCCATACAATCTTCCTTAGTTACTAAGTCAGAAAAATCGAGGTAGAAACTTACCTAGCTCGGCGAACGGACTCGGGGAAGGAAATCGCCTGGGAAGTCTACTGGTTTGAGCTGAAAACCGAGAGCAAGAATGAATAGTGGCGGCTAAGCTCAATAGATTCTTTTTAAATAGGTTATCCACTAATAAGTTTTTAATTTACCATAATGCCCTTGCATATCCATTCATTAACCTAATCCATATTTGCACATCTTAATTTGACAAATTAAATTGGGTTTAATGGAACCGGGTGCTACAGTCTACCCTCCTTAAAAGAATTTTGTCCTCAAAATTCAATACCTGAATAACTCTGGATGTTGGTCCATTATGTCTTGTTGGCGCTCCCATGTTGCCTCCTCTGTGTTCTGATTGTGCCACAAGACTTTCACCAGCGGCACTTCTTTGTTGCGTAGTACCTTTACTGCATAATCCAGAATCTTTACTAGCTTCTCCTCGTAGGTAAGTGTAGGTTGAATTTCAATGCTTTGCTGTTCAACAACTTGGGACGGATCCCGCACCCACTTCTTTAACATCGAGACATGGAACACGTTGTGGACTCCTTCCATAGAAGCTGGGAGCTGTAACTGATAGGCTGCCTTCCCAATCCTTTTCAGAATTGAGAAAGGACCAACAAATCTAGGATTCAGTTTGCCTCTCTTTCCAAATCTCACAACTCCTTTGAATGGTGATACCTTAAGAAAAACTTCATCGCCTACTTCGAACTCTAATTCTCTGCGTCTTCTGTCAGCATAGCTCTTCTGTCGGCTTTGAGCTGTTAAGATCCTCTGACGGATGAGGGCAACCTTCTCAATAGTCTGCTCCACGATGTCAAGACCAAGCAACTGTGCTTCACCAACTTCGTCCCAGTACAAAGAAGATCTACATTTTCGTCCATACAAGGCCTCATACGGTGCCATTCCTATTGTTGCTTGAAAACTGTTATTATAAGAAAACTCCACCAAAGACAGATACTTGCTCCAAGAACCTTGAAAATCCAAAACACATGCCGGAGCATATCCTCTAATGTTTGAATGGTTCTTTCCGATTGTCCATCTGTTTGAGGGTGAAAGGCTGTACTGAAGTTTAGCTGTGTGCCCATGGCTTTATGTAAACTCTTCTAAAATTTGGATGTGAATCTAGAGTCTCGGTCCGAAACTATAGTAGCTGGAACTCCATGTAGTCGCACAACCTCATGCACATACAATTCGGCTAGCTGATCCATAGAGTAAGTCATCTTGATGGGTAAGAAATGGGCTGATTTGGTTAATCGATCGATTATCACCCAGATTGCATCATGTCCTTTTACTGTTCTGGGTAATCCTACAATAAAGTCCATGGTTATCTGCTCCCATTTCCATTCAGGGAGTGGTAATGGCTGCAACATTCCTGCAGGTCTCTGATGTTCAGCCTTAACCTGCTGGCAGATCAAACATAGTCCTACATGTTCAGCAACGCTCCGCCTCATTCCTGGCCACCAATAAGTCTGCTTAAGGTCTCTGTACATCTTTGTACTACCAGGATGAACGGAAAATCTAGAAAAGTGAGCTTCAGAAAGGATTTCATCACGAAGCTCTTTATTGGCTGGAACAAAATATTTATTCCTGAACTTAAGTATTCCATCATCAGTATAATTGAAGTCCAAATTGTCAGTAGAATCCATGCTCGACTTGAACTTTTTACACTCCTCATCAATGTCCTGGGTTTCTTTTATCTTTTCTAGAATGGTAGGTTTCAAGGAGATGGCAGAAAGCATAGCTGCTACATTGGACACAGTTTCTAGGTTAAACTTATGAAATTCAGTCTCTAAGGCTACCGGCATATCCAGAATCAAAGCTGAGGCTGACGGTATTACTCTACTTAATGCATCAGCCACCACATTGGCCTTACCAGGGTGGTATTTAATCTCAAAATCGTAGTCTTTAACAAACTCCAACCATCTACGTTGTCTCATGTTTAATTCCTTCTGCGTGAAAATATACTTCAGACTTTTATTGTAACGACCCCGGCCATGAGCCGTCACGTGTTCATATTCTTTCATTAATCGTTTGCTTGACTTTTACTATTATTACATTCACTTACTATCTCTCAACAGACTTTCACATTTAACATATACTTTTTTTTTTAAACTGGTAATAGAAACGCAGAACCATTAAGGAAGACGAACCCTCTCGTGCCCGACTTCCCACGCCTCGTCGGCTCAACCTTCACAGAGTCGAGCGACTAGACTCGGTCATTGGCTTCTTGACAATTTCGGGAAAAGAGGAGGTGCCCTCAATTCTCTTAACTTAATACCACTCGGGTTTGCATGGGTTGCATGCGTTGACAATCCCTCAGAAATTTAGTCGTCCGGTCATCACGTGCATTACGCGTGACTCGCTTAACATCACCTAAAAGGAGACATCTTCCGGTGGGCACGTGGGTCTCGCGTGCTAAATTAAAACATCATCCGGTCGCTAATCGACAAAACACATTTTACATCTTCCGGTCGCTAAACGACAAAACACATTTTACATCTTCCGGTCGCTAAACGACAAAACACATTTTACATCTTCCGGTCGCTAAACGACAAAACACATTTTACATCTTCCGGTGACGTCATCCGGAAGACTAAACCATCATACAACTAACCTTCGGCATCTACCGATGACGTCAGCCGGAAGACTAAACCAACAAATAGCTACCCTTCGGCATCTGCCGATGACGTCAACCGGAAGATTGCCTCATCCAGCTTCCGTCTTACGGTAGAGAACACTAAATCATCAAATGACTCCTCCCAACAGAAAGAAAACACAACTCATTCGAAATGCATATAGCGGAAGACTTAAGCAACAGATCATTTATAAATCTATATAATCATTCCCTAACTCAGTGATCCACTAGACAGTTTCAAAGCTCAACGTTTTGAAATAATCTCATCCTACTTAAACTACCATATCCTTTAACATACTGTAACATAAGAGTCTTAACCAGGGGTCATAAGTCGCCTCTCCAGTCCCGCACTGTCACCTTGAGCATCCTTCAGCAACCAGCCTTAAGCATCCTCTTTGAACATAACATCCTCACCTGAACCTTCTTCACCTACACCATAAGGTTTAACTACAAGCCTAATGCTTAGTAAGGAATGCATGCTGACAGATATACATGAGTACACAATTTTAAGAGACATAATTCATAAACTATTCTTCATTCATGTTCATCTTTATCATTTACATAACATGTATTAAGGCAGGGAACGAGGGAGGAAGACAGGGGTACATAGTCATTTGCCTATCGCGGCAGACATACATAATCATTTGCCTATCGCGGCAATCATGATACATCACTCGGCCTCCCCAGTGGGAAAATTCGCGAGCCATACATATCATTAACTCGGCCTCCACCAGTGGGAGATTTCGCGAGTCGTACATATCATTAACTCGGCCTCCACCAGTGGGAGAATTCGCGAGTCATACATATCATTAACTCGGCCTCCACCAGTGGGAGAATTCGCGAGTCATACATAACATAGTCTTTCCCCGCTCTGCACTTAATCTTGGTTACATTTACTTTTCATATTCTCAACTTAATCATAACAGGGACACAGTGCATAGACATAAAGTTCATAGAGAGAAGTCATATCATGAGGACAAGTAAAACATCCTGTAACTTTACATTTACTTACACAACTTCTTCATATCGTGGAAATAACAAATCATAGTCAATAAGCTAACATCTCAGTGATTTCCTAATACCCTTGCGGTGTAGGGCCCTAGTGGCCGGAAATCTTAATACATTCACTTACCTGGATTCCTTAGCAATCCGAGCTTCTTTCCTTTAAACTTCTTCACCTAAAACATGTACATTACAGTTGTTAAAACAAAGTCCTAATAGTCCTAATCATAAGCCATCCTAGGATCTAATAGCTAAAGTCATTCCGATTCCTCTGTTTGACACACTGCAGTCTGAAATCCGAAACTAGGTGGACAGGTTTTACCATTGATTAAACCCGAGTTGGTTACTTAAAATGCTCAGAATCGATTCGGGATGACATTTCTACTCTCAGATTTAAAAGTCTTAAACTACTCGGCCACTGCTAAAAATTCGAACTCAGTGCCGAGCTGAAAACAGAGCTCTATTTACGAATGAATGACTACATTGTCCATTTCATACCTCGGGTGTGGATTTGCAGAGAAGAGCAAGCTCGAAACCAGCCGTCGGTAAAGGGAAGTTCTGGTAGCCGAGAGCAAGAACTTGGGAAAGAAGGAATCGCCGAGAGGAAATGTCGGCTACAGTGGTAATAAATGAGGTTTAAGGTTTCCATTTCCTATTTATACTAAATCCATCGATTTTAATTACAAAACTGCCACCCAACCTAGTTTCACACAACTTGTAATAAATTTGTCTTAACATTAAATTTTTAAATCATAAAGGTTAAATAAGAGGGTGACAATGAAAATGGTCAGAAAATCACCTGGCCGAAATGTCGGGTGTTACATTTATGATCCGAAAATATTTCACAAGTCTGTCCATACAAGTAGTGCCTCCAAATCTTTAATGCAAAAACCACCGCAGTTAATTCTAAGTCATGCGTAGGATAATTCTTCTCATGCACCTTTAATTGCCTAGAAGCATAAGCTATGACCTTACCATCTTGCATCAAAACACAGCCAAGTCCAATTTTGGAAGCATCACAATAAATACTAAACTTACCATTTTCAACAAGAAGGGTTAGTATAGGTGCATTGGTCAATTTCTGCTTTAAGGTTTGGAAGCTGGACTCACACTCCTCAGTCCAAGCATACTCTATGTTTTTCCTAGTTAAACGAGTGAGGGGTGTCGCAACCTTCGAGAATCCTTCAATAAACTTCCTGTAATACCCTGCTAACCCGAGGAAACTCCTAATATCAGAAGCATTCTTCGGTTGAGGCCATTCCTTAACCGCACGAACTTTGGCTGGATCGACAGATATTCCATCCCCAAAGATCACGTGACCAAGAAAGTGAACTCTGTCCAACCAAAACTCACACTTGGAAAACTTAGCATAAAGCTGGTGCTGTCTGAGTACTCCTAACACCAAACTCAAATGCGTTGCATGCTCACCCTTATTTCTAGAATAAATCAAGATATCATCAATGAATACAATGACAAACTTGTCTAGAAATTCGTGAAACACTCTATTCATGAGATCCATGAAAGCTGCTGGTGCATTTGTCAAACCAAAGGACATAACCAAAAATTCGTAATGTCCATATCTCGTACGAAAGGCAGTCTTTGGTATATCCTCAGACTTAACCTTCAATTGGTAGTACCCCGATCTTAAGTCAATCTTAGAGAAAACTCGTGCACCTTGAAGTTGGTCAAACAAATCATCGACCTTAGGTAATGGGTACTTATTCTTGATGGTTAACTTATTTAATTCTCGGTAGTCAATGCACATGCGCATTGATCCGTCCTTTTTCTTAACAAAGAGAACTGGTGCACCCCACGGCGAATAACTCGGTCGTATGAACCCTTTTTCCATCAGTTCCTCTAACTGTTTCTTTAACTCCTTGAGTTCTGCTGGTGCTAATCGGTATGGATTCTTAGATACTGGCTCAGCACCAGGATAGACATCTACTACAAATTTAATCTCCCTATCAGGTGGTAAACCCGGCAGGTCATCAAGGAAAACTTCAGGGAAATCTTGAGCTACTAGAACATCTTGGAGGCTCTTTCTTCGAGGCTTGGAAAGTGTGTCTTAAACCACCAGGGGGTTGAAAACTAACTAAGCCAGTTCTACAATCTATCGTAGCATAGTGCTTAAACAACCAATCCATTCCTAAGATTACATCAAATCCCATGATCTCTAAAATAATGAGATCAGCAGGTAGGTTCTTACCTTCTACTGTCACTACACTATTAAGCAGCATATGACTAGAGCGCATGCGTTCGCCAGAAGGTAAAGCAACATTAAACATATACTCAGAAAGTGAAGACTTAACGTCTAATTTATCAGCAAATGCAGACGCTATGAAGGAATGTGTTGCACCTGAATCTATTAAAGTAAAAGCAGGCATAAAATTGACTAGTATGGTACCTGACACAACAGCAGGCTGATCTTCATCACCCGATTCTACCATGGAGAATATCCTTGGCTTAACATTCACCGGGCCATTCTTCAGAGCTGGACAATCCCTACTCATGTGGCCAACTTTATTACAATTATAACAGCAAAGGACTCTGGGCTTTGGGCAATCCTTAAGCAGATGCCCGGTCTCCTCACAGTTGAAACACTTCCCCGCGCTAATTCTACACTCTCCCGGGTGAAATCTTAAACACTTTGGGCATTGATGGAACTTCCTAGTATCTGGTGTCTTCTTCTCCTTCCCTTGACTGCCCTGGCCCTCACCGGGCCTCTTCGTTCCCCTGTGATGGTGTGGCTGGGTGAACTTTCGTGGAGCCGCACTAAACCCAGCACACTTCATCTCCGCCTCTTCCACTTCTAATGCCGTGGACACTACTTCACTGTAGGACAATCCTTTTATACCCGAGAACTTGACTCCTCTATAAATCTCAGGTTTCAGCCCATGCACAAATTGGAACACTTTATCCTCATCTCTGCGTGCGAGGTGTCCGGCAAACCTTGATAGGGATTCAAACTGTCTGCTGTATTCAGCTACGGTCCCTGTCTGTTTCAAGTTCATGAACTCCAACTTCTTTGTGGTCTGTACAGTACTGTTAAAATACTTCTCATAGAAAATCTCCTTAAATTGCGTCCAAGTCATCGTAAGAACATCATGGGTGGTCTCCATCGTTTCCCACCAAAGTTGAGCATCACCGGCAAAGTGGAAGGTTGCCAAAATGACCTTTTCTCCTTCTCCCACATTTGCACACCTAAACATGCTTTCTATCTTTTTCAACCATTCCTCGGCCACAATTGGATTAGCTGACTTTCCATCAAAAGTGGGTGGTCGCAACCTCCTAAACCTCTCTCCTGCCTGTTCATTGTTGGAACCCGAGTTGGCACTCCCTTGTACCTCTCGGTTCAGTAGCAGTCCCAACTGATCGGACTGCTGGCGCATCATATCAGATTGCTGGCGTACCAAGTCTGTCAGCTGCCTGATCACACCAGAATTCTCAGTACTCTCCGGGTTTGGTGTCCCCCTCTGTACTCTCGGTCTACCTGGTCGTCTAGACATTTTACTATATCCCTGTAAAAGGTTAACTATTCTCATAAATATCTAATAACTAAAACTAACATAAACACTTACAGTTGTTGGAGTACTTCCATGCAACGATCGGCACTGTTGAGTAATTCTTTGAACGGTTTAACCAAATGGCTCTGATACTAACTTGTAACGCCCCGAGTTATCTGAACCCGGTTTGCTACTCATAACGCTGAACCGAACCATGACGTCTTGATGCTAAATTTAAAATTTCACTCGACAGCCAAAATTTGACTTTTTTTAAAACTAAATATATTTTAAAACTTGCAGCGGAAAATCAATTGGACATCAATGAAGCTAAGTGACCTATGAAAACATTTTAAAATGACTGTTGGAAGTGTTAAGAGTAATTGGCTAAAAGACGTAAGGCTAAAAAAAAACGCGGAATGCCCGTGAAGTTGCCGAAGTCGAACACATCTGCCGACGACAAAGTCAACGGAAGAAGCAGAAATAGGAATTAGGAGGTTTCTACCGATGACGTGTACAAACAACGCACCACCATCTACTGACAAGCCAACACAACTACATCTGCCGATGAAGTCAACATAACTTCATCTGCCGATGGAGTCAACATAACTTCATCTACCGATAGACAAGCACGCGACATCTACCGACAACGACATTACGACTCCTTCCGATAAGATTAAAATATACACTACATCTGCCGATAGCAAAACTACAGGTTTTGCGACTTGCACCTACCGATGACGTCAGCCGGATGTTCTCTCTCTCATCCAACGACTTTATTGAAGGCACCTTCCGATAGGCAGAACGACAAAACTAAACATCCAGAAACAAACCAAATCACTGCCCTTCCCAAATTCAGTAAAAACAATGTTTTCAAAACCCAACAGAACACTAATATCAAAGATTCTCAGAATGTATTCAAAGTTTTGAAAAACACTACTATCATAAAATTTTCAGAAAAGGAAACATCTATACTGAACTAGTTACTCCCAACTCAACACCTGCAGCCATGGATTAAACCGCCTCAACAGATGGCCAAACCGATGCCTGAAAATGCTCCTCCAACCAGCCTATTCCTCATGTTGGTCGGTAAACATACCTTCAGTAACTTCTTCACCTACATCACAAAACTCATCTATTAGCCTAATGCTAAGCAAGTAGAGCGATGAATGAAATGGATCAATGAAGCAATAATTTCCCTAAACATGCGGTCTCTACTTTCTTATCTCAGTTGTATTCAAATTCGTTCTCTGTTGATCCCTCTGTACGATGGGAAAGTGGATCAGTCATTCCCCAAAGCATACATCCTTTGATCTCAATTAAGGGGCGGATTAATTCCCTTAACAGTTAACTGGTCTGATCCCCCTGTAGGATTGGGAAGTGGATCACTTTTCCCAAAACCTCAATCCTTTGTTCTCAGTTAAGGGGCGGATTAATCCCCCTTAACAGTTGTTCTGATCATCCTGCTCACACTTACCATGCGTTTCATGTAAATTCATTTTCGTAATCTTTCAAAAACATGATGCATGACAACTGGAAAATAAACATACAAAACATACATAAATCCTACTGTTTTGTGATGTAGGCCCGAAGGCACAAACAAACTCTACTTACCTGGATTCTTGGCGAGTGCTCGGTTAGGAGCTTCTTCGGGATCTTTCTCACCTAGAACATAAACAGAACATTAAGTCAACCTGTACTAAACCTCATTCTAAGGCATTCAGAAAACCTAAGGGAATAGTTGGGAGTTCTGATCGCCAAGCATTACTGATTCTATGCTAAACCCGTATCTACTCACTTTCCTGATGAGTTCCCAAAATACATATCTAACACTTCCCCATACAATCTTCCTTAGTTACTAAGTCAGAAAAATCGAGGTAGAAACTTACCTAGCTCGGCGAACGGACTCGGGGAAGGAAATCGCCTGGGAAGTCTACTGGTTTGAGCTGAAAACCGAGAGCAAGAATGAATAGTGGCGGCTAAGCTCAATAGATTCTTTTTAAATAGGTTATCCACTAATAAGTTTTTAATTTACCATAATGCCCTTGAATATCCATTCATTAACCTAATCCATATTTGCACATCTTAATTTGACAAATTAAATTGGGTTTAATGGAACCGGGTGCTACATAATCTACTCCAACAACCTCAATAATCACTAATACATCATCAATGAGTAATAAATAAACAACCATATCGATTTCTAACAAAATCCCTAAATTTCTTCACAAACCCTAAATCAAAATAAACCCTAAAACAACAAATAAACTTGTCTAGAGTGTAGAACTTACCTAGATGATTGATTTGTTGAGGAAACTTGAAGGAAAAACGCCAAGAACGGAGGAGTAGATCGACGTTGGAGGTTTGGCGATGGAGGAGAGGATAATGGCGAAGGAGAGGGAAGGCTCTTGCGTGAAGGAGAAAATGAGAAAGAGAAAGAGAGGCTTTATGTTTTAATAAAATTTTGACTTTAAAAATTACTTAAATGCCCTTAGTCAAATTCTTAACTTAAATCGTCAATTTGTCTATTGATTTGGTTTCTCCAAAATTCCCTTATTCCTCCAAATATTCCTATTTATTCCTAGGGTTCCTACGAAACTTTCCATTCGCCATTTGAACTTAATTTATTAATTCTACGAATTATCACTCTATAAATGCTTAAAAGATTAAAATTCGAAACTTATAGCTCAAAATCCCTAAAACGAAATTCTCGGGCGTTACAGATCCCGAACTTTATATAGAATGAGAAAGAAAAGTTGAACAGATGTTTGAATATCATAACTACACTGAGGAGAAAAAGATCAAATTAGTATCGATGGAATTCACGGATTATGCGAGTATATGGTGAGATCAATTAGTGAAAACAATAAAAAAGTATAGAAAACAACCCATACGCACATGATATGATATGAAGGTACAAATGCGTAAAAGATTTATTCATAACCACTATTATCGAGATGCATGTAGAAAACTACAGGGTTTGACTCAAGAAATTAAAAGTAAGGAGAAATACTTCTGGCAAAAGAAAATTCGAGATGTAAAAACTTCGTTGAGAAAGAGTGCACAACTTTGTGACAATGGTTTGGTGGAATACTACAAAGAGTTGATGGAACAAATGGGAAAGAAACAAATGTTGAAGGAAAAAGAGGTTAAACAAAAAGCCGAAGAGCCACCAACCGAAGAACCACCTACCAAAGAGCCCATAAAAGAGGAGGTTAGTTGTCTTCAAAAAGATCCAACTTTTATGATATTTGAACAAGAGAAAGATAATTGTTTGATGGAGAAATTTTTTCCAGAAATCCATGAGGTTCACCAAGAAAAACTGATATTCAACCATAAGCCAAAAGATTATGAAGTTGAGTTACAAAAAGTGAAAGAAATTGATGAAGAAAGTGAGAAAAATAGTATGATGTTACCAAGAGAGCAAGCAATTGTTACTTGTTCTAAAGAGTTTTTTTTTTTTTCTAACAATCTTAACCCCTTTTCTAGTGTGAATTTCTTTATGTATGATATAGGAGATTCGAGGACGAATCTCTTCGAAGGGAAAAGGAATGATAATTAACCAAGGAAGACTAAAAATCATAGTTTCAATCAAAGATTTTCCAAACATGAATAAAGATTCATTAAAGGAAGATGATGCATTTGAAAATGTACAAAAAGAGTTTTTTGATTAAAAAACTACAAGTAGATTCCAAAAAGATGTTTGGAGAGAGATGCATGAAGATTTATAAAGATTGGAGAGAGATATATAAAGATTCACCTGAGTTTGAAAGAGATAAAGATTTACGTGAACAAGAGGGATGGAAACACAATAACAAAGCATGTACATGCAAAATCCATGCAGAGTTTCCTTTTCTTTATCAAATTTGGCATAAACCTTGCAGTATTATAGAAGGAATATACACGATTTTGAGTTACTCTTTGTGAGAATTTTCTCTTTGGTTCTTTGTGAAGAACTAGATCTTCTTCAAGTCTTGAAAGATCAACTTGATAGCTTTGGTTCTAACCACAAGTTTGGTTACAAGTCAAGCTACTTGTTTGATAACTTTGGTTCCGTCGGCAAGGTTCAATTTGGGTCAAGTTTCTTATACTTGATTTCAAAGGCGTTCTTGAAATTCTATTCCGCGTTGTTGAAGGGTCTCGGGTTTCATATACCCGTGATTCCACCAGTATCAGAGCACAAGATGCTTCCATTGTGCATGTTATGGTGTGTTTTGAATGATTATTGCATATTGTGGTTGAAGTGTTTAAGTGATTCATAGTTGGTAAGATTTGCAATCGGCTAAGGAGGGTTTCTAAACCTTAGGTTATTCCCTATCATTCTATTGGTTAAAATTTTATTAGCTAAGATTTTTAACCGAATTAGAAGCATTCATATTTGTGCTTAATTATATTTGCATGATCATTATTATCACACATTTATATTGGTAAGATTTTTTTTCTAATCGGATGATAGCAAAAATCGAAGAAGGTTTCTAAACCTAAGGTTCTATCAATTTTGATTTGATTATTGTGTTTAAAATTCTAGCAAATTAAAAAAAAAATCATCTTATTGATTGTCTACCTTACGTGATTTGCTAAACTTTTTAGTTTATTTATCCTACAGATTGTTAGATTTTTGAAGATAAAAGTTTTCCTAGTCAAGCATTAATCACTAAATAGAATTTTTGTGCACATCCGAAAATTTTATTTAATTTCCTAAGACATTGATTGACAAAACAGCAAACAATTATTTTAATATTTAGAAAAGTAAGTTGTAACACCCAGAATTTCCTGTAACGCACATGTGTCTTAGGGTCGACGGTTAGAATAGTTTAATGAAGATGTTGAGAATGGATTTGGAATTAAGGTATGCAAAAAGGAGAAAAGGAGGTTTGACAATTCAAAATAATAGATGGTGGAAAAGTCAAAAGGTGTTTTTGTTTTTCAACCAATAGAAATGTAACATGTAATGAAAATATGGAAGAGAAATAGGTGCAATAACAAGGCATTCACGTTGAAGATTTTTGGGAGAGAAAAGTGTGGGTGGTTTTACAAATTTAGAAAGCTTGAAGGAGGAAAGTTAAAAGGTGGAAGAAAAGTTAGGTTAAAAAGATGAGTTTCCAATTTGTTTCTTCATCTTCATCGCGTTCTTTCCTTCTCCTCCATAGCCAACGACTCTCTTCCTCCTTTCTTCATTTCTTCAAGTGATTGCAAGGTAAATTTACATGGGTTTTGGTTTATGTGCTATGGGATGAAGTTTGGAAGAGTTTTTAGGGTGTGTTAGGTGGTTTTAGGGAGAGTTGGAAAACCCTAGGTTAAAGATTCCAAAAAATCTGAGTTGAAATGTTAGATTTCTTTCTTATTTTGATGATTTGGTTGTTGAATGACTTAGTTTAGGTTGTTGGAGTGGTTGGATTGAGGATTGGAAGTGAAAATGTGATAAATCGGTTTTTACCATAAAGTGCACCTGTTCTGTTTTGGCATGTCCGACTTAGCCTTTGTGTTTGGATGGTTGATTTGAGTGATTCAATGGATAGTAGACGTGTAGAGGTTTCCGAGTTGGGGTGGCACGTCGAAATCCGTTGCAAAACGAGGGAGTTATGACCGTTTGAAGTTAGACGGTCAATTTTGGGGTAAAGATCGGGTTGGGAGTTGTGTTATAGTTCTATTAGTTAGGTTAAGAATTTCCTTAGAGTGTGTAAATTTCTAAGTTGATTTCTCGTCATTTTAGGTGATCGAACGTGTGATTTTGTTGGACGGAGTGAACGAGAAAGTATCGAGCAGCAACCAGGTAAGTAGTGGATGAGTGTTTGTTGCCTTCGGGCCTACACCATAGAACGGTAGGGATTGGTTGTTTGTTTGTTATGTTTTGCTTTTGTTATGCATCGGGTGTCATGCATCATTGTTTTTTAAACTACAAAATCACGTGTTTTTGCATGTTTGAGTGGTGAGGATGATGTGGAAGAAAGATAAGAAGTGATATGCAACTTGGTCTCGAGTAGAATAGCTTCATCGGGCAAGTGGCTCGTTGAGCACCCCGCGAGGGATTTTATTCGAGATGCCCTGTTAATGTACGTAATGTGTCATGAGTATGAATTCCTCGACCTGTTCGTGCTTGAAGTGCACAATGAGGATTCTACGATCGATTGGGGGAGATTCGTGTTGGTCGTCCTGGACTGTGTTGGGACGTGTGCCTCCGGTCTAGCTCCGTGGATCAAGGCGTGGCCATCCTGGACTGTGTGGGGGCGTGTGCCTACTTGATTCACCTGGAAGTGAAAGATAAATGCAATTGAAATGAAAAGAAAGTAAATGAGTGTGTAGAAACTGCATGTTAGGCTTGAGTTGAGCATTTAGCGTGTCGTTGTGCATTATTTCCCTACTTGCTAAGCGTTAGGCTTACCTTTTTGTGTTCTATGGTGTAGGTGACGAGTGTTATACAGGTGAGGTCGATGAGACAGCTCAGGATTAGGTCGCAGTCGGAGGAGTACGGAGTCCGCCGGTGCAGGCTGTTGTCGGGGCGTCTGGACCACTGTTCCTCGGGTAGTGTGGGAGGTGAACATTTTGATAGATGGTTGTTTTCGCGTTTGTAATGTTTTTGTATGTTGGAAGTAAGATAGAACAAATGGTGAACGGTTTGTTATAAATGTTTTAGTACCGGTTGTACAGTTTCGTTGTAAATGATTTTATTTTGTGTGTCGTTTTGGTTGAAACTATTTTGTAATGGTTGTTAGTGTTTGGGGTTTGAAATAGTATATTTTTGCTGTAAATTTTCAGGTTTTGGTTTAAAGAAATTTAGGCGTTACGCCGCCCGTTTTGGTTTTAAAATAACTAACGTCGGGTTAAGTTTTCTATTTTTGTATTTCTCCGTTTGAAGTCGGTTTTCCAAAATTTTTATGGGCTTTGAAGGTTTAGGTGTCGGGAAGGTATGTTTAAATTTTCGGAATTTTTGGAGGTGTTTTAGTCGTAGAAAAATGAAGGAAGTGAAGGAAAGTCGAAAAGTCAGGAAAAAGTCAAGTTTTTGGGCGTTTTGGGGTCAAAAACCCGAGGGGGTGGCGATTGGACGCCATGGGAAGGCGAGCAATCGCCTCTGGGGCAATTTTTGGCGAAAACGGCAGAGACGGTGGCGAGTAGTCGCCACCGGGAGGCGAATAATCGCCTCCGACACCAGTTGGGCGCGCAAGGGCGCGGGCTAGGCGCGCTCTGTGCGCGCGGCGCCTAGCAGCGCCCCTCCTTGTTTTTTTTTTTAAATTTTTTTTTAAAACTTCAATTTTTCCAAACCATTTTAACCCGACATTTTTCCAAACGTATTTCTAAGGATTTTAGACATGCTTTCCAAGAAAAAAATTGAGGGTTCGGAAAACCCGAAAACCGAGTCGATAATTTTATTGAATTACTTTTAAACGTCAGTTTAAACACGGGATTTGGTTTCAACGTAACGCACCGGGCCCGGGGCGGGTTCGGGGCGCTACATAAGTAGTGCCATTACAATTTATAATTGGAAGATTCCCAAAAATTTTGGATAATTTACATTACCAAAAAACTAACTAACAATCTAATTATTATCCGAATCAATAATCACATCCTATTTTAATACTATCATCTAAGACATTCTTTAAACTTTAGGAATTAAGTAGTTCCATAAAGATGACAACAAAGAGTGGCATTAATTATAATATTAATCACGAACAATCTTAGGGCAAGGAAATACCTCAAATCGAGACTCGACCTTTTTCATCTCAAGAGGACCAACACCACCCCCCCCCCCCCCCCCCCCCCCCCCCCCCCCCCCCCCCCAATCTAGGAGAAGAATTCCAAACCAAGGATCTCTTGATGATGAATGGACTGAAACTAGAAGAAGGTACCAAGGCCCTGAATACTTTGAAGATGATGAATGGACTTTGGATGAAGAAGAGAATTTTCGTCCAAACCGACAAAGAGACAATTAAGACCTTAGGAGCTTTAAGTTGTCTATTCCCTCATTCAATGGAACGTGTGATGGAGACATCTTCCTAGATTGGTTAGAAAAAGTCGAGAAGGTATTCGACTACTATGAATATTCAGATAAAGTTAAACTACAATTAGTGTCTGTCGAACTCTCAGACTATGCCGCACTTTGGTGGGCTAACCTAAAGGCCCAAGGATACGGTTGGAAGATTCCCAAAAATTTTGGATAATTTACATTACCAAAAAACTAACTAACAATCTAATTATTATCCGAATCAATAATCACATCCTATTTTAATACTATCATCTAAGACATTCTTTAAACTTTAGGAATTAAGTAGTTCCATAAAGATGACAACAAAGAGTGGCATTAATTATAATATTAATCACGAACAATCTTAGGGCAAGGAAATACCTCAAATCGAGACTCACACCCACCAAGAGAGAGAGTCTAGCATGCATGGACAAATGAATGGATTGTTTAGTAACTTAGGCAAACAACTCAATTACATGAGCCTAAGATTTGAAAATGCTATAAAGGACTTGAGGCATAACAATCATAGAGCATCATTTCAAGAAACCACACTAAGGAGGAGAAACGAAAACCCTAGGAGAAACAAAAACCCTAGAAGAAGATTTCCAAACCAAGAACCTTTTTCATCTCAAGAGACCACATCTAGGAGAAGAATTCCAAACCAAGGATCTCTTGATGATGAATGGACTGAAACTAGAAGAAGGTACCAAGGCCCTGAATACTTTGAAGATGATGAATGGACTTTGGATGAAGAAGAGAATTTTCGTCCAAACCGACAAAGAGACAATTAAGACCTTAGGAGCTTTAAGTTGTCTATTCCCTCATTCAATGGAACGTGTGATGGAGACATCTTCCTAGATTGGTTAGAAAAAGTCGAGAAGGTATTCGACTACTATGAATATTCAGATAAAGTTAAACTACAATTAGTGTCTGTCGAACTCTCAACCTTTTTCATCTCAGAGACCACATCTAGGAGAAGAATTCCAAACCAAGATCTCTGATGATGAATGGACTGAAACTAGAAGAAGGTACCAAGGCCCTGAATACTTTGAAGATGATGAATGACTTTGGATGAAGAAGAAATTTTCGTCCAAACCGACAAAGAGACAATTAAGACCTTAGGAGCTTTAAGTTGTCTATTCCCTCATTCAATGGAACGTGTGATGGAGACATCTTCCTAGATTGGTTAGAAAAAGTCGAGAAGGTATTCGACTACTATGAATATTCAGATAAAGTTAAACTACAATTAGTGTCTGTCGAACTCTCAGACTATGCCGCACTTTGGTGGGCTAACCTAAAGGCCCAAAGGATACTGTTGGAGATATCCCTATCACCACTTGGAGGGCTATGAGAACTCTCATAAGGAAGAAGTTTGTTTCTAGTCATTACAAACAGGAATTATTCCTACAAATGCACAATCTCATACAGGGTAGTCAATAGTTTATACGTAGACTAAATTGAGAAATTGGAGACATGGTGGAGTTACACCCACTGGATTAATTGGATATGGTCGTACAGTTGGCCTTGAAGGTTGAGAGACAACTTAAGATGAAGAAGAAAACAAACTATACCCCCAAGTTTACCCTTAAACCACAGGAAAACAACAAGGCTACCACTAAGTCTGATGGAAAGAAGCATTTTACTCGTAATTGGCCTCCTAAAGATACAAGTAGCAAGATTGTCAGAGAAGATACCAACAAACCAAAAACACGTGACATCAAGTGTTTCAAGTGTTTAGGTTCAGGTCATTATATGGTTGAGTGTCCAAACCGTCGTACCATGGTAATCAAGGATGCCACTGGAGAACTTGAAAGTGAGGACGAGCATGAAGAAGTAGAAATGGATGAAAGAAGTGAATCTGACGATGAAGTTTTTCACACTCTAGAAGGATCTATATTGATAGTCATTCATCGAGTCCTTACATCAAAGAATCCAAAGGAAGATTGTCAACGTAAAAACATCTTTCACAGTCGATGTTTAGTCAATGATAAGTTGTGTTCATTAATAATAGACGGAGGAAGCTGTACCAACGTAGCTTCCAAGGACATGGTCACTAAATTAGGTCTAGAGACTACCACACATCCCCACTCGTACAAGTTAAGATGGTTAGATAATAGGGATGACGTTAAAGTAACCAAGCAAGTGACTATCGAATTCACTATGAGAAAGTATAAGGCTTCTGTCCTTTGTGACGTAGTTCCAATGAATGCGAGCCACCTACTTTTAGGATGACCATGACAATATGATAGAAAGGTAAACCATGACGGATTTTTAAACCAATACTCCTTAAAGTTTGGAGGTAAAGCAATTAGACTAGCACCCATGACACCTGAACAAATAGCTAAGGACGATGCGACTAGAAGGGAAGAGAAAAACAAGGCAAGTCTCTTCATGACCAAAGGAGAACTAGAAGCATCTATGCTAAAAGGAGATTCTTTTATCATGGTTATGTTTAAAGATAGAGTTTTGGATTTAGGAGATATACTTATTCCCGTCCAAAAATTACTCAAGCAATTTCAAGATATTTTTCCCGAGGAGATACCACCAGGATTACCACCTCTACGTGGTATAGAACACCAGATAGATTTATAACCAAGAGTTATGTTACCTAACTGACCAGCCTATAGGATGAACCCCGAGGAGATCAAGGAATTACAAATTCAAGTACAGGACTTAATAAACAAAGGTTATATTAGAGAGTCGATGAACCCGTGTGCAGTGCCAACCTTATTAGTTCCAAAAAAAGACGGGACAATGAGAATGTGTGTTGATAGCAGAGCTATTAACAAATTCACAACTAAGTATAGGTTTCCCATTCCATAACTCGAGGATATGTAGGATGAACTCGATGGAGTAGCTATGTTTTCTAAGGTGGACCTTAAGAGTGGGTACCATCAGATTAGGATGAAAGAAGGCAATGAGTAGAAGAGCGCCTTTAAGACAAAGTATGAGCTGTTTGAATGGATGGTCATGCCCTTTTGGCAAACCAATGCACCTAATACCTTTATGCGTCTCATGCACCATGTACTTAAGGAATTCTTAGGGAAATTTGTGGTCGTATATTTTGGTTTACAGCTTAGACCTTTCCACACACTTAACCCACTTAAGCGATTTATTCCATACCCTAATAAATGCCAAGTTATTCGGCAATCTTAAGAAATGTTCTTTCGCCTAAAAGAAGATGTATTTTCTAGGTTTCATTATTACCAAGAATGGAATAGAGGTCAATGAAGATAAAATCAAGGCTATTAAGGACTGGCCTACCCCTAAGTCAATAACAGAAGTACGTAGCTTCCACGGCTTAGCCTCATTTTACAGGAGGTTTATTAGGGATTTCATTTCCATCGTAGCCCCCATCAAAAATTTCACCAAAAAGGGTGGAGGATTTGATTGGACCCCAGGTGTCAGCTTAGTTTTGAGCTGATAAAAGAAAAGCTTTGCAACTCACCTATTTTAGCACTTCCTGATTTCAATAAGGTCTTTGAGATCAAGAGTGATGCATTGGTAGTTGACATCAGGCAGTTCTCATGCAAGAGGGAAGACCACTTGCTTACTTTAGTGAGAAGCTCAAGGGAGCAGTTTTCAACTACTCAACGTATGACAAAGAATTCTATGTCATCATACGGTCCCTCGTGCAATGGCAACACTATCTCTTGTCAAAGGAATTCGTTATCCACATAGATCACCAAGCCTTAAAACATATAAAAAGTCGGGATAAGTTAAACAAAAGACATGAAAAATGGGTGAAATTCTTGGAAAGATTTCATTATATCCTTGAGAAGGTGAAGGGCGAAACCAATGTAGCGGCTGATGCACTGTCTAGAAGCCATGTTCTTCTAACTGAGCTATGAACTAGATTTTTTGATTTCGCATGGGTAAAAGATAGTTATGGATCAGATCCATACTTTGGACCCTATTATATTAAGTGTTTGACCAAAGCTAAAGGAGATTATTCCAATAAGGATGATTATCTATTTAAACGAGGCAAGTTATGCATTCTTGAAGGGAGTTTAGGAGATATCTTGTTAAGGAAGCTTATATCGGAGGCTTAGCAAGCCATTTTGGAGAGACTAAGACCATAAGTATGCTTAAAGAGCATTTTTTCTGGCCTCACATGATACGTGATGTACATCTTCTTGTCGAATAGTGCGTTGTTCGTAAAAAAACAAATAGTAGAGTCATACCCCAAGGATTGTATCTTCCCCGACCTGTACCAACTCATCATTGGGTTGAGATCAGCATGGATTTCATTTTAGGTTTACCACAAACTACTAGAAGCAAGGATGCCATAATGGCAGTCGTGGACCACTTTTTTAAGATGACATATTTTATTCCTTGTGCTAAGACGGATGAATCTATTTCTATCGCTGATGTATTTTTTAAAGAAATCGTTAGACTTCATCGAATTCCCCACACCATAGTGTTAGATAGAGACACTAAGTTCTTAAGATTATTTTGGAATGCGTTATGAAAAAAGATGGGAACTAAACTATTTTTTAGTGCATTTTTTCATTCTCAAACTGACGACCAAACGGAAGTGGTCAATAGAACGTTAGGCACCCTTCTATGTAGTATTATAAGGAAAAGATTGACTAATTGGGATACCCTACTACCACATATAAAATTTGCCTACAATTGGAGTGTCTATTCCACTACACAACAAACCCCATTCGAAGTAGTGTATGGTTTTAACCCCTTCACTCCTCTAGACCTAGTACCCTTACCTATGAAGGACTTAGTACATCTAATAGGAGCTGACAAGGCGGCACAAATAAAGAAGTTGCATGAATCTATGCGTAAGACCATAGAGAAGAAGAATGAAGGATAGACTAAGCAAGCCAACAAAGGTCGTAAGGAGGTAATATTCAATGTGGGAGATCTAGTTTGACTACATTTATGAAAAGAACGGTTCCCTACTAAACGTAAATCAAAGCTTCACCCCAGAGCTGACAGCCCCTTTAAGGTTCTCAAGCGCATTAATAATAATGTCTATAAGATAGAATTACTAGGATATTATGGGGTATCAGCAACTTTTAATGTCCAGGATCTATCACCGTACGTTGACAATGAGTTTAATGACGAGGAGGTCAACTCAATAGATTTGAGGTCAAATCCTCAATCACTTGGGGATGATGATATGCCTCCAAGGCCCATTACCAGATAAAAAACTAAGGCCCGAGCTTTGGTAATACTCCCAGGAAGCCTGTGACACGTTCCCAAAGTAATCCACATAACCTCATTAATCTTTATGCTAATGATTGTTCTATTCTTGCAGGTGGAGGTCCATTGAATTGCTCAAAGTGAAATACGTATGAAGCAATGTTCAAAGACTTATCGTGGGAGCCCAAATCTCAAGACACGGACCAACCCAAGCACTTACTCACTTGGGATACCAAAGGAGGTGGACTTAAGGCTAAAAGGGGAATTTGTCTTCCCAGAGACATCTAATGTAAACCTTTTATTTTATTGCATTGTTTTTTTGGCAAACTTTAGCCATTGTACTTTGGCAAACTTTTGCTAGTGTTTTATTGCTTTAGCATGCATTAGATGGTGTGGTTAAGGTTAGATTGAATGGATAAGTTAGATGGTTGTAAGGGTGGAGGTCACCAAGCCCATGAAAGCATCAAAGAAGCCCGATCCATTTGAAGGTGAAGGAAGCGCGCCACTTGAAGAAAGTAATGAAGCCTGAGCCAATGAAGGAGGATAGCACACATTCAACCCTTTTAATTTTGAATTAGGACAACTTACGATGTCCCTAGATGGCTGAAGACAACTACCAAGAAAGGACTCCATCTCCACAGCCCAAAGGTAAGTGGAGCATTACATGTGAAGTCAAGATCAAATCAAAGGTATCTTCCCCAAATTTGTAATGACCGACCCCTTAAACCACCCTAGGCTTACATAGCACCGTGATTAGTGTTTGTTCATTCAGTTTTGACATATCAATATACACTGGTCAGTTCTCCTAAGGGTCAAGAGTTGCGGCTCAAGGTAAGTCCTCCGAAATTGTTCTCCAAGTCCATGGTTGCTTGGAGACTCTTATCATCACCTTCTCTTCATTTTTCTATGACCTTAGAAAAGATAGAAAAGGTGACCATACTAGCCTAGTGCCGTTGTGATCTTCTTTGGAAGGTTACATTCTCCGGAGGCTGCCTTAGTTACCCTTCGGGCCGGTTACAAGATTATCTGTTTATTTTCTTTAATTTTCAATATTTTCGTTAATAGTTTGCAGGGATCTGTCCTACACTCATAGTACATCATTTTCTCTTCAATCATCGTTTTATTTTGATCACTATTTCGTGACCTAATTTATCTTGGAAATTAAGATATTTTTTCAGACTTAGCCTATGAAACCTTTGTGTGGTTTTTATTTCATATAACCTTGAATCTTTGCAGATCCGAAGGCTATCATTTGGTTAATCTTTTTGCTGACAAGTTTTTTTCTTTTGCAGGTGAAGACGTTTTTGATGATTTGGAGTGGAAGCCTAGTTCACTGGACATGGATCAACCCTTGCATGTTATTACTTGGGAGTCACGGATTGAAGCTACTAAAATTCGAGAGGGAATTTGTCTTCCTGGAAGCAAAACTATGTAACCAAGTACTTTGTATTTTGTTGGCAAACTTTGACTTTTATTGTAATTTTGGGCAAACATTTGGCCTTTATATTATTGCATGCATTAGTCATTTAGGAAGAGATGTATGCTAGGACTACCTTGGTGGCTTGGGTTTGTAACTCATGAAGTCACAATTGGCGCACGGAAGCTAGCCCATCACTCAAGGATGAACCGAGCAAGCATTTGGGCTTCAGATGAATGCATGGAGCAAGACCAAAGGTTTCTTCCAAAATTTCCCTCCCAATTTGAATTTTTCTTCAGCAAATTCAAATCCACCAACTCATTCCCACCTCAAAAGGATGAAGACCACCTACCATTCAAGGCCACACTTTCCATACAAGGATGATATCTCATCGGTTGGATGGAGGAGAGCCGCGCGCATGCAACGGACAAGATCTTTCCTCTTGGATTTGGACGCTCCAAACATGATTATTTCCTTTGCCACCTTAGGACATATTTAAGCATGGTAATTGGAGTTTGTAATAAGTTTTTGGTGAAATAAAAATCGGATAGTTTCTCTCTCAAACCAAAAGGGTTTGTCACCTAAAGGTGAGAGCCTCAGATTTGAATAGCAACCGAATAGAGTGTGCCTCTATTGCCTCCAAGTTTAAGATTGCTGAGTAGGTTTTTATCCCATCATTCTCTCTTCTCTAATCAATAGAAGGAACTAAGAAGAATGTGGTTAAAATCTTCCCCAACGCTGTTGTTCCTTTGGAAAGAAGCATAAACCAAGAGTGCCATTGTTGCTCTTCGGACCAACCACAAGTTGTGGTCTCACATTTACTTTTCTGTGGCATATTCTCTTATTATTCTCATGGATCTTGGATCATCATTTATAAGATAATATTCACGTCAAGTTTCATTTAAATTGCTACTCATTGGCTTACTTTTCTGCACATTGATTTTGGGTGTTCTCGGTTGCACCGAGCACTAAGTATAATTGCTATATTTGTGGGTTTAAACTCGGATCTCTCAAGGTCAATTCTGCGTCACATTCTCTCTACATGATCCTTAAAGTTTGAAATTGGCATGTCTTTAGTCAAAGGATCGGTTTTCATCAATTCAACGTTAATATGTTAAACCATCTTTAACATATTACCTTATGGCTAAATAATTAATATTGATGTACTTACTTTGACTACCATTTTTGTTGTTTATAACCATAAAAACAATAGCTAAATTGTCACAATATATCTTCAGTGTCCTAGAAATAGAATCTTCGATTCTAAGCTCCAAAATAAAATACTTCATCCATACACCATGTGAAGTAGCTTCAAAACATGATATGAACTCAGCCTCCATAGTGAATGTAGTAGTCAACTGCTTTTTTGCACTTCTCCAAGATACAATTTCACCGACAAACATAAAAATGTATCCAAATGTCAATTTATGTGAATCAACACAGCCAGAAAAGTTTGAGCCTGAGTAGCCAATTACATCCAAGCTATCAGTTCATCTGTACAAAAGCATGTAGTTTTTAGTTCCTTGAAGGAACTATAACACTTTCTTTGTAGCAATCTAGTGGTCTTTACCTAGATTACTCTAATATTTTCCTAACTGTAACACCCCTAATACCGTACCCGTATTTCCCGTATTATTTTTTATTTTTTTTATACTTAAATAAACTCTAAGCGGAACCTAAACCGAAATCGAAATCAGGATCGAAATCGGAATTGAAATCTAACCTTGAAATCATTTAAAACAAACACTTAATAACTAAATAACATTTAAACTTCTTAATAAAAATAACTTAAAACAAATCAGAAAAAGGGGAGGGCAAAACGGTCCACCCTGAAAACAAATAAGGCAGCGACCAGTCGCTGCTACATGCAGCGACTGTGCGCTGCATCGCTGAGCCGTGGCAGCGATCGATCTCTGCGCTGCAGCAGAGATCGATCGCTGCATTATATTATGCAACAGCGATCGATCTCTGCTGCACAGCAGAGATCGATCGCTGCATTGCTTTATTTGTTTTCAGGGCGGACTGTTTTGCCCTCCCCTTTTTCTGATTTGTTTTAAGTTATTTTTATTAAGAAGTTTAAATGTTATTTAGTTATGAAGTGTTTGTTTTAAATGATTTCAAGGTTAGATTTCAATTCCGATTTTGATCCTGATTTCGATTTCGGTTTAGGTTCCGCTTAGAGTTTATTTAAGTATAAAAAAAAAATAATAATACGGGAAATACGGGTACGGTATTAGGGGTGTTACACTAACATTCTAACAACAAATACAATGTCAAACCTTGTGCCGACCTGAGCATACATCAGACTTCTAAAAACTGAATCATATGGAATGTTTTTTATTTGCTTCTCAAATTATTTTTCGGGCCCTAGTTCTCATGGAACATGCCACCCTTCACATTTGGAGTTTTAGTGGGTGTACAATCTTTCACTCGAAATCTCTCTAAAACTTATTGATATAAGTTTCTTGAGACAAATCTAAAATTCCATGGAATATCTCTATATGTATCTTAATACCAATAACATAGGATGCATTATCCACGTCCTTCATATCAAAGTTTCAGAGTGAAATTGTTTCACTTCATGCAATAAATCTTTATCATTAGTTGAAAGTAAAATATAATCCACATACAAAATTAAGAAACAAATTTTTCTCCCACTAACATTTTGGTATATACATTGATCTATAATGTTATCTACAAAACCAAATGAAGAGATAACATCATGAAACTTTAAATACCACTAACGAGAGGCGTGTTTCAATCCATATATGGATTTCTTAAGCTTGCACACTACATGTTCACCATTACTAGAGGATAATTCTTCAAGTTGTTTCATGTAAACCTCTTCCTCTAGCTCTATATTGAGAAAAATCATTTTTACATCCATTTGTTGCAACTCAAAGTCATAATATGCAACCAATGCCAAAATAATATGAAAATAATCTTTCTTAGATACAAGAGAAAAAGTTTCATTGTAATCGATTCATTTTTTTGAGTGAATCATGTAGCAATGAATGTTGCTTTATATCTTTAAATGTTGCCCAATGAGCCTTTTTTAGTTTTGAAGACTCATTTACATCCATGGCTTTTACACCATCACACAACTCGACAAGATCCCAGACTTTGTTTGAATTTATAAAATTCATTTCATCTTTCATGGTATCATACCGTAAACTTGCTTCACTACAACTAATAGCTTGTGAAAATGTCTCAAGATCATTTTTGGCTCTCACATTATAATTTGATTCTTGTAGATACATCATATAATCACTAGGAGTAATTGATTTGCTTTTTTTAATAGATCTTCGTAGTGTTGTACCAACATTTTTTGAGAAATTTGTTGTTCACCTCGTTGATTAACAAATTACGAAACTTCTTCAAGAATTTGATCTACTGAATTATCATCAAGACCTTGTGAAATATCATTAATTGATTGTTCAACACTCATTAGGTTTCGAGGAGTATTACAACAATCAATCTATCACTTGAATTAGAACGTTGAATATCAATGTGATCTCTTTCAAAAACAATATCCTTAAACTAATCACTATCATTAATCAAGTCATTCTCAAGAAATTTCTCATTTTTAATTCCACAATCCTAGTGTTGTGAGATGAACAATAAAATCTAACCCCTTAGAGCTTTCAACATATCGAATGAAATAGTTACTAATGGTCTTTGGGTCTAGTTTCTTTTCTTGTGGGTTATAAATTCTGACTTCAGACGAGCATCCCCAAATGTGTATATGTCGCAAACTTGATTTCCAACATTTTTATAACTTAAATGGTGTCCTTTCGACAGCCTTGGTTGGAACTTGATTTAATATATACACAACTATCTTAAGAACATCAGACCACAAGAAATCAAGAATTTTGGAGTTGTTATGCATACTCCTCACCATGTCCAATTAGAGGTGGGCACGGTCCGGGTCGATCTGGTTTCGAATCAGAACTAGAACTGGCCCAGACCTTCCAGGATTTTTATCCCGATCCCGAAACCTGTCTTGGTTTCGGTCCAGTCTCGGTTCGGTACCGGTTCCTCCACCAAAATTTTGATTTTTTTTTTAAATTTAAAAACAATAAATTTTTGCTGATCCAATATATCTCCAATACTTAAAAACAATAAATTTCTTGCTCTCATTAGGTCTAAATATCAAAATTTTTTGCTTACTTTCTAAATTTCGTGTAAACTTTTTGCATACTTTAATATACTTTATTAAACTTGAAGTTCCATTTTTCGTCGGATGTGCTGCATAAATCTGCCCACAATAATTACATTTAGCTGATTCGGTGTTTGTTACCCTACTGAAGTGAATCCAAGTTAGAGACTTAGTTCTTTTCGATTTCACATGCGAATTTCCACTATGAGGAATATCCTTCTTACCATGAAGCAAAATATAATAAACAGATAAACATATTAATCAACCTAAATTTATCAACCTAAGCAGTAAACATATTACATTTTCTACAAACATAAATCTACACGTAAAGCAATTTCAAAAAAATCTATATATGATATATTATACAGTAATCAATTGCAATGCACATATTTATTATAAAAAAACTCGTCTCGAAATGAAAAAGGGTATGTTCCTTACATGATCCAATGACAACAAATACGAAGAACCCAAGAAGAATAGGATCAACAGGATAGTCCTTTCCTTTCTTATTGGTCAACTCAGGCACAACACCTCTCTTGGTAATGTTCTTCTCGAACTTCAACACCTTCCTATCAGCCAAATGCATTGATGTAGTATGTATAAATCATCAATTACATACTAGTGAGGAAAGCTCACATTGCTATTTAATGATTGAGATCTTGTAGAGTCAAATTTCAAGGAAAAACTCTCATATTGGAAGAACAATTTAACGACCAAACAATAACTCAAATCCAGGAGATAGAAAAGACAAAAGAGAGACGTTCTTACCTGACTAAAGAATAAATGCACTGTCTGTGCATCGAGCGAAAAGGGAAGCTGAGCAACGCGAGCCGCAGAGAGTGAGTACTGAGACCTATCAATTAAGAAGAGAGAAGTCAGAGTGAGTGACCAAGCACTGCTCGAGATGAGAGAACCTTGTTGATCAAGTTTCGGAGGTGGTTCGGAGTGTCCAACGGGCAACAATGGCTCGATGTTTATTAAGAACTACTCAATATTTTCTGAGGACGGCGAGGAGTTTTTCGATTGCTCGTTCTTACCTGTTGGTGTGTTTTGGAGGGTGAGAAGTTTCTCTAAGGTTAAGGTTTTAATTCGTGTGGGTCAAGTGTGATGACCCGAATGTGTATGTATGAGCAAGACTGCGGGCAAACCTCGAGTTGCGGGGCAAACCTCGGGACCTAAGCCAAGTGTAGCAAATTCCAGACTCGAGTATAGACAAATCTCTGGTCGTAAAAATGGGGTCGTCATAATCTCACATCACTTGGGGAGATATATGGAAATGAAGCATATGTAAGGAAACCCTCCCAAGATAGTAAGACGCGTTTTGGAGCATAATTGGCAGAGCGGATAATATCTTACTAGGAAAAGGGGTCGTTATATCAAGCACTGGGAGTGCTACACAGTGCACTAGTGCAGGACCCAGTCCACTGGTAAAAATTGAAAATACTTGTTCATGTTGTCATTTGGACTGAAATTTTGACTGAAAATTTTCATAGCCAAACACAAAGAACAGTCCAGCCCACTGGTTTTCAGGAATTCGGCATCCAAACTGTGGCACACGGTATATTTAGTGTCAGGACCGGTCCCAGACCGAGTACAGTGGGGAACCGACCAAAATCAGACTAAATTGTTTGTTGGTTCGATTCCCGATTCCTGGTCCGGTCCTGCCCACCCCTTTGTCCAATGATATTCGATTTCTTCTTTATGTCACATCATTTGATCCAGAGAACTAGTCATGGTGTATTGAGCAAAAATTTTGTGCTCTTCAAGAAATCTAGCAAACGGACCATGGGTTTGTCAATGCTTAATGTATCTACCATTTATATTCTCTACCTCTCTCATAACTTCTCTTTGCAGTCTTTTTAGACTCGTTGGTCTGCTTTCACTTAATATAATCCAAGGAAGTGTCGAAATCAATCAAATCTAATTCTTTGCATGGAGATATGTCTTAATCTCCGATGCCACAACATAAAGGAATCTTTATTTATAACACATAATTTCAAACTAGTATGAACATGCATAGCATTATTGTAACACCCAAAAATTTTCAGTGTTACGACTTTTAATTTAAGCTAAAAAACGGAATATTTAAATGTCATTTTACGGATGGAGAGTTTTGTTGGAACTTAAGAATTTAATTGGGAGGTTAATGGAATGAGGAAATTACGAAAAACTCAAACCGAAACAGAGCGAATAATCGATTTAGTTGGAAAATTATGTTAAGGGGCATTTTGGTAACTTTGATTAATAAATTTTTTACAAAAATTACTCTCCCTTTCCATCTCTCTCTCCCCTCCACACTTTTCTTATTCTCCAGACACCCTCTCCCTCTGCGATTTCTCCTTCCCCTCCTCTCAGGCAATTTTTGTTTCGCCAATCGACGATTCCTCCTTCAATGATCGATTTTTTCTTCCATTTTCTTCAACATTCAAGCCCTAGGTAAGATTTAAGTGTTCTAGACGTTTAGTTTCCAGTTTTTGGATTGAAATCGGTTAAGGTTTGAGATTCTAGGGTTTGAAATTTAAGAGTAACGTTAGAAATGGAGAGGTTATCGTATTAATGGCTATTAATGATGAAGTTATGAATATTGTTGATAGCTAGGTTGAAAAGTGAATATTGGATTGAATTTTTGTAGTTGGAGAGTGTAATTGCTATTAATGGTTGGTTAATGCAATTGTGATCTCAAGGTGTTCGGTGAAATGCTTGAAAGATGTAAATCGAAATTTCTAGGAAATTGCCTTAGATAGAAGTTTTGTTTGGTTTGTTTAGGATTGATTTTAATACTGAGATGTGAAATGTCTAGGTGGAGAAAACTTAAGGTGAAGAGCACGGTGTGCTAAGGAATCCAGGTATGTGTGTGTGTGCTAGTTGTTCAGCCATTAGGGCCCTACATCATGAGGGTACTAAGACTCGATTGGTTGTTTTGACGTGTATGTTCTGTTAAGGGTTAGGTGATGATGATTAGGATAGAAATGTTACGTAAGTTTCTTTGATGGATGATTTTATTTCAAGTATAATGATGTTGAAATGTGCATTCATGTATACGCATCATGATCTCCTCAAAGAGCATACAAAAATGTTTTACATGCATGATTTGAATGATTAAGATAAGAACATGTAAATTATGTAACTGGTTAAGCGTGGGACGGGGTGAGTTGGCCACGACATGATATTGTCTCTCCCAAGGGACCATGATTCGTCCAGGTATTGGACCACGAAAACCGTCCGAAAGGACCACGATTTGTCCAAGAGTTGGACCATGTTAATGTTCGAAAGAACCACGAAAACCGTCCAAAAGGACCACGATTTGTCCACGTGTTGGACCATGTTAACTGTCCGGAAGGACCACGATTATGATTCTCTTGCCACTCCCCATTCGTGCCTCTTAACCCATGTCAAGTGAAAGATGAAATAAGAAAACGAATATGTTTTTACGAAGCATGCATACATGATCATTCATATATATGTTTACATCTCTTACTAAGCCCATTCGTGCCCCTTAACCCATGTGAAGTGAAAGATGAAATAAGAAAACGAATATGTTTTTACGAAGCATGCATACATAATCATTAATATATATGTTTACACCTCTTACTAAGCATTACGCTTATAGTTTAAACCTTATGATGTAGGTGACGAGTTTGAAAGTGAGGACGTCAAACCTCATGATGACGATGTCTGAGTTCGGTTGCTGGAGGTTGTTCATCGAGGGAGTTTGTTGCTGGTGCGGCGATTTTGACCCATGGGCAATGCTCCAAGCACGTTTTGGTAAAAGTATATGATATGGAAAGTATAGGTAGTAAAGAATTTCTTATCTTGATGAATAATGGAATTGCTTGGTGGTTTTCATGTTTTGAAAAAAGATTTTAAGTTCAAGGGTTTTCTGTAACACCCGATAATTTTTCCTCAATGTGTATTGCTTTAGATTTAAGTAAGTTATAGATCTTAGAATTATCTAAATTAGAAAGGAAGAATTGGAGAGAAAATAAAAGGATAAGGTGGTTGTTTAATGAAATAGTTGTTTTAATTAATTGAAAAGAAATAGCAAAAAAAAAGGTAAGGTAATTAAAAGTGAATAAATTTGGTTGAACTAAACGGTTTATTAATTTATGTTCGGGTATTCCCAGTGGAGAACTTAAGCCGGGTACGGGGTGAGGGTCAATTTATGAAAATTTATAATTTAAGAACGAGATTTAACGAAATTCGAAATGGCCGAAAATACGGGAGGAAAAAATGGTAAATGTCGTTTCTATTAATGTTTTAATAGGAAATATTTTTATTTTTATTTATTTTATTTTATTTTATAAAACAACAGAATGGCTTCGAAGAAGCCATTCTATCGTTCGAAGCATCGGAGAGCAGAATAGAGAGGGGAGACGTGGGGCGACGTTCGGCGAGCTGTTCACCGGCGACTACCGACGTTCTCCGGCCAGACGACGGCGGCGAGCTGATTCTGGCCCGTCTCCGCTCACAAACCGATCGGTAAGCTCGATTTTGCCTTGTTTTCGGTTCGGTTTGAGGCCGTGAGTGACGAGCCAGATTTGGCTCCGATCATCGGCCGATTTTGGGTGTTCTCGGCATGGGTTTGCCGACCCTTAGACCACCAATGGTCGCCGAGCTAAGAGGAGCTCAATTTGAGCGAAAAACAGAGAACTCCCAATGTGTTCTTCGGTTTTTCCTGTGTGAATTCTTAGGGTTTTGTTAGATTTTGCTAATTGGGTGTTAGGGTGGCTGATTGGTGAAGAAATTTGTGAAAATCAGATTGAAGTGGAATTTTTTAATTTTTAGTGTAAAACTGGTTCTGTTTTTGGTGCATTCCACTTAGCTACAATGTGTCGTTTTAAAATTCCTTTTAGGATGTTAAAATAGGTTGTATGGGGAACGTTTAGCCTCTGAAATCGAGTCATTCAGATAAGCGTAGCAGAAGTTACGCAAATTTGAAGTTTAGGTGAAAATTGGGTTTCCGTGTGGGGAACCATCAAATTGTGTTGTGTCGAGCTTAAGTTAATCTGTTTAGGGGTTAATTGACCTTGAAATTGAAGAATTTAGATCGAAAGTTAAATTTTGGATGTTTTATTATAATATACTGATTTCTATTTTTCAGGTTTTGGAACGGTTATGGTCGTTCTTTTTAAATTTTCTTTTGGCAGGTTAAACTAGGTTATTAGAGGAGTACGTGGCCACTGGAATCGTCCGATTCCGATAACTGACGCGAAAGTTACGCGCTTTCGAAGTTTCGGGTCATTTTTTGCCGAACCCAATTTAGTGGGCCGTTTAGTTAGGTTTTAGTTGGGTTACGCTAGAAATAGTAGTTTTAGAGTAAATTGGTGAATGTATGCTTGATTTTAATGAAGCTTGAATGTTTGTCATAGGTCGAGCCGTAGGTGGACAGGGAACCGAGCATCCTCAGCGAGCTAGGATGCCAGGTAAGTAGAGGAATCCTTTTCGTTGCCTTCGGGCCTACACCATAGAACGGTAGGGTTTAATGATTGGTTGTTTTGCTTCGTGTTGTGTTGTGTTGCATATCTTTGAAACATGCATCATGAGTTACATTACGCTAGATACGAGTTTTTACATTGTTTGGCATTGTGAGTGTGAACAATAATCAGATAAAAGTATGGCAAATCTTAAGGCATCGATTGATGCGGGCAAATCTTAAGGCATCACGACCGATGCAAGCAAATCTTATTAGCACAATTGAGCGTTAGAAACTGCATGTAATAGGATTGATTGCTTTGTGTGTGTTGTTTGCATTCATTATTCCCTACTTACTAAGTATTAGGCTTACGTTTTGTGTTCTATGGTGTAGGTGACGACGTCATTGCAAGTGAGAGTTTTGAGGAAAGCTAGGAATGGGGACGCAGTTGGTGATGTACGCAGTACGCCGGTGCAGACAGTTGTCGGGGCGCCTCAACCAGGATCTCCGGGGATGTGTTTAGTTCGGTACTTTGAGATTTTGAATAGTTTTCTATCTATTCTGGATGTTTGAAGGGTTTAACTATTTTGTTGGTTCGATTTTGTAAATGTGGTGGTGAATTGTTTTGAAATCTCCTTGAATGTGTTTTACAAAACTTTGAGATTTGGAAACTGTTTTAGGATTGCTCTGAACGTGTTTATAAAGGTTTTATTTTTTACAGGATTGGGTTTTAGAAATTTCAGCCGTTATGCAGCTCGTTTTTTTCCTATAGTAAGCAACGTCAGGTTTATTTGTTTCCACGTTTTTACTAATATTTTTGGAGTCGAGATTTTAACGAAAATTATTTTTAAATTATGTTTTAAACGCGGGATTGGTTAGCAAAGTAGCGCACCGAGCTAGGGTGGGTTCAGGGGCGTTACAAGATGGTATCAGAGCAAAGTGGTCGAGTCATTCAAAAGATTACCCGACAATGCCAGCTGCCGTGCAACGTGCTTCACCGACTGTAAGTATTTCTTTACCTTTAGTTAGTTAGCTGAGATTATATTCTTTAGCCTTGTTCAGGATTAGAACAAAAATATCAAGAGTACCGGGACAACCTTGGTGGATCTCATAAACCAACTTATAGATGTAGTGAACTGATAGTTCGAATAGCTAAGAATTTATTGGAAAAGAGAAACGGACAAGGTAACATCCGTAGAATTGAACATAGAGAGATTAGAGAATCTTAGGATGGGAATGTAAGACTGATAACCTAAGAATGTGAGAAAAAGAGGTATGGTCGACCCGAGTTGAGTGTAAACGTTAGCCTGAGTAGAAGTGAAAGTCGTTAGGAAAGGTGTGAGTTGTGTCCTATTATTAAATGGGTGAGGACATGACGGATTGAATACAAGGCGAGACAAACCTTAGAATGAGGGAGTTAGGCATAAAAAATAGTAACCTAGGGTGATTGTAATGATGATACACATAGAATTTGTTTCCCTTAGAGAGTTACATCTTCTGTGAGATAAGATTGGAATAGATAGACTTAGGGCCTAGTTAGCAAACTCCCAAGACTTCGGGCCTAGTTAGCAAACCCTTGGGAGTACTAGGAAGTACTATGATGCGATGAACCAGATAGAAGTTTGAAATTGAGAACGAAATTATTGGGAGACACCTTAGATCGTCGTATTGCCATTACTATGTTTATGAGGATGTGTGTAGATGTAAAAGTGGTAGATTTTAAAAGTATGTAGAGTTAGAAGTAGTTAAATGTAGATTGTATTCAAGTGTCTAGTTTAAGTAAATTGTTAAGGGGATTTTGAGAATTTGAGACAATAATCGGTATTCGGTGAGGGAAAATTCTAATGAACTTTATGCAAGAAAAACCAAGAGGGGAGCCTAGCCTAAGTTAGAGGAAGATGTAAGTTTGATTGATTGTCAAATTAAGTGAGGTTAACAATGGTAGGGACTATTGAGTGTTAAGAGGTATAGTTAGAATGACCCAAACTAGAGTCATAGAGAGTTGACAATTCTCGATGAATGTTCGAGAGTAGAATTATTGAGAGTAAGAGTCGTGAATGTGGCAATGAGAATTAGTTGTGGAGTGAATAATGAGCCATGGAAAGGTAACATTAGAATAGGATATATTAGTAGAGATCATGTAGGGGTGTCGTGTTACTCAACTTCGGGGATAAAAATTTAGAGATTTATTTAGAGTTGGGAAACCAATAAATATTGAGGTATTAAAGGATCAAAGAAGATGCAAGGTGATACTCAGGTTAGGAAAAAGGGTTGGACCTTAGGGAATAGGTACTATCTTAGTGGATTACTCATTTAAGGGCGAACGTGGGTGTGTAAAAAGATTTCAACCAGCACGGTATAGAAGAATTAAAGTTGCCATAAAGAGTGGACGTGCCGTGTTTTTGGTGTTACTCGACCTAGGATTGTGGAGCCGAAAGTATAAAGGTTTGGAATAACTTAGAAACTTAGATGCCTGGGTTAATTAAAGAAAAATCTAGCCTCTGGAATAAAGATGATGTTATGAGATTTAGAATAATGTACGTGATGTTAGGAAATATAGGGAATCAGTGAGAGTGAGTATTAATAATAGAAAAGTAATAATTAGGATATTGAGATTATTGATGTTAAACGAGTTACAACAAGTTTGCAAACAAGGAGGATGTGGGCGACTTACTGTAAAGAGAGTTAGGAGAATATTTAGAAACTGAGTAGGAAAAGCAAAAGAGAGTAGATTAGTTAGTAAAATTCCAAGCAAAAGAGCGTAGATTAGTTAGTAAATTTCGGAAAGAATTCCAAGTGAAATTAGATAATTGTGGAAGTATTGAGAAATTGGGGAAAAAAGATTAGAAGTGATATTATATAGAAAGATTTGAGGACTAGATCATAATTATTAAAGAGATATAGGAGTTGTTGAATGAGAAGAATGAGAATTCGTCGAAGAACTTTGGAATGCATTATGGATAAAGTTTAAGTTAGAAAGTTTTGAAGGCTCGACTCGGATGTAACAAGCCAAAACCGTGGATTTCGTACATAGATTAGGCTAAGATTGAGGAGCGTAAATGGGAAATATAACTAAGAACTCATAGCATTATTAGAATTTGAATAAGGAAATAGAGATTGTGCAATTTCAAATAGAAGATTGGCTAGATTATATTATGGATTTTGAATAGAGTTAAGATAAGGGGATTAGTGAGTAAGGATTTAGTATTCTGTGTGAAGCCGAGGAATCTAGAGGATATTGATAGGAAGGAAAGAAAGTTGACACGGAGGCTATACGAGTGAACTTAGGAGTAAGGTTAATTCTGGAGGATTATGGAAGTTTCAGTTTGAATTTTGGAGGTTTAAGTGAAGTGCGTGAACACCATTTAGGGTTTTGAGTGTAAAAGTGGAAAAGAGTTAGTTTAGACCTAAGCATTTGAGAATGTTTGGTGATGACTCAGTAGAAGTTAGATAAACTGAGGGTAATGGATATAATAATGGAAAGTCAGATAGTACTTGAATGAATGGGAAATAGATTTAAATAGTGAGAATTTGGAGTACGGGGATAGTATTTGAATGACCAATGAAATATTGTGATTGTTCGAGGTAAATAAGTGTGAGAGGTGGGAGCGATAAGTTAGGAGAGTAGAAGAGAATTGAAATTTGAGGATTTAGGGTAAGATGGTTATTATTGAGTTCTTGGTATTACGTTATTGAGGTAGATTTGAAGAATTGAGTTGTTAGATAAGTATTTGTTGAACATTGGATTAGAAAAATAAGTAACTAAATGAACTTACTTAGAAGAAAAGTTAGAGTTAGAATTAAGTTGGAAAAGTTTGGAAGTATAGGTGATGATTGATTTAATTGAAGTCGATGAACGTATAAATGCTCGAGCTATAGGGTGCAGAGTTAGGTGAAGTCGAAACTTGGAGATGTAGAAATTATCACCCAATAAATGATTAGGCTGTAGCATAGATAGTTGAGATTCTGTGTGGCAACCCACAAAGTTAGGAGAATAGTGTTAGAGTAAGTAAGTTGAGAATTAACTATCCCACAAATTTTGAGCACAAAATTTTTATAAGGAGGGTAGATTGTAACACCCGAGAATTTTTCCTCAATGTGTATTGCTTTAAATTTAAGTAAGTTATGGATCTTAGAATTATCTAAATTAGAAAGGAAGAATTTGAAAGAAAATAAAAGGATAAGGTGGTTGTTTAATGAAATAGTTGTTTTAATTAATTGAAAAGAAATAGCAAGAAGAAAGGTAAAGTTATTAAAAGTGAATAAATTTGGTTGAACTAAACGGTTTATTAATTTATGTTCGGGTATTCCCAGTGGAGAACTTAAGCCGGGTACGGGGTAAGAGTCAATTTACGAAAATTTAAAATTTAAGAACGAGATTTAACGAAATTCGAAATGGCCAAAAATACGGGAGGGCAAAATGGTAAATGTCATTTTTATTAATGTTTTAATAGGAAATATTTTTATTTTTATTTATTTTATTATTTTTTTAAAACAACAGAATGGCTTCGAAGAAGCCATTCTGTCGTTAGAAGCGTCGGAGAGAAGAACGGAGAGGGGAGACGCGGGGCGACGTTCAGCGAGCTGTTCACCGGTGACTACCGACGTTCTTCGGCCAGACGACGGCGGCGAGCTGATTCCGGCCCGTCTCTGTGCACATACAGACCGGTATGCTCGATTTTACCCTGTTTTCGGTTTGGTTTGAGGCCGTGAGTGACGAGCCAGATTTGGCTCCGATCACCGGCCGATTTTGGGTGTTCTCGACATGGATTTGCCGACGCTTAGACCAGCAATGGTCGCCAAGCTGTGAGGAGCTCAATTTGAGCGAAAAACAGAGAACTCTCAATATGTGTTCTTTGGTTTTTCCTGTGTGAATTCTTAGGGTTTTGTTAGATTTTGCTAATTGGGTGTTAGGGTGGCTGATTGGTGAAGAAATTTGTGAAAATTGGATTGAAGTGGAATTTTGGACTTTTTAGTATAAAACCGGTTCTGTTTTTGGTGCATTTCACTTAGCTACGATTTGTCGTTTTAAAATTCCTTTTAGGATGTTAAAATAGGTTGTATGGGGAACGTTTAGCCTCTAAAATCGAGTCATTCAGATAAGCGTAGCAAAAGTTACGCAAATTTGAAGTTTAGGTGAAAATTGGGTTTCCGTGTGGGGAACCATCAAATTGTGTTGTGTCAAGCTTAAGTTAATCTGTTTAGGGTTAATTGACCTTGAAATTGAGGAATTTGGATCGAAAGCTAAATTTTGGATGTTTTAGTATAATATACCGATTTCTATTTTTTGGGTTTTTGAACGGTTATGGTCGTTCTTTTTAAATTTCCTTTTTGCAGGTTAAACTAGGTTATTAGAGGAGTTTTTTTTTTTTTTTTTTTTTTTTTTTTTTTTTTTTTTTTTTTTTTTTTTTTTTTTTTTTTTTTTTTTTTTTTTTTTTTTTTTTTTTTTTTTTTTTTTTTTTTTTTTTTTTTTTTTTTTTTTTTTTTTTTTTTTTTTTTTTTTTTTTTTTTTTTTTTTTTTTTTTTTTTTTTTTTTTTTTTTTTTTTTTTTTTTTTTTTTTTTTTTTTTTTTTTTTTTTTTTTTTTTTTTTTTTTTTTTTTTTTTTTTTTTTTTTTTTTTTTTTTTTTTTTTTTTTTTTTTTTTTTTTTTTTTTTTTTTTTTTTTTTTTTTTTTTTTTTTTTTTTTTTTTTTTTTTTTTTTTTTTTTTTTTTTTTTTTTTTTTTTTTTTTTTTTTTTTTTTTTTTTTTTTTTTTTTTTTTTTTTTTTTTTTTTTTTTTTTTTTTTTTTTTTTTTTTTTTTTTTTTTTTTTTTTTTTTTTTTTTTTTTTTTTTTTTTTTTTTTTTTTTTTTTTTTTTTTTTTTTTTTTTTTTTTTTTTTTTTTTTTTTTTTTTTTTTTTTTTTTTTTTTTTTTTTTTTTTTTTTTTTTTTTTTTTTTTTTTTTTTTTTTTTTTTTTTTTTTTTTTTTTTTTTTTTTTTTTTTTTTTTTTTTTTTTTTTTTTTTTTTTTTTTTTTTTTTTTTTTTTTTTTTTTTTTTTTTTTTTTTTTTTTTTTTTTTTTTTTTTTTTTGGTTTTCCTTTTAAAAACCGAACCAACTCTAACGTTTTCCATCCAAATTATTATACGAACATTTCCCACTCATTTTAAAGGATTTAACCGAGTTTAAAATTTGAGTTCTGACTGTTTTAAATTCTCACAAGTTTCAAAAAAAAAAAAAAAAAAAAAAAAAAAAAAAAAAAAAAAAAAAAAAAAAAAAAAAAAAAAAAAAAAAAAAAAAAAAATTTACCGGAAATTTCTAAGTTTAAATGAATATGTCAATAAAAGAAAGCTGCGTCCCGTTGGGGTCGCGACAATTGCGAGTGGTATCACTTCGGTACTTGGGATTTTGTATAGTTTTCTATCCATTTGATGTTTGAAGGGCTTGGATGTTTGTTGGTTCGATTTTGTAAATGTGGTGGTGAATTGTTTGGAAAATCTCCTTGAATGTGTTTTTACAAAACTTTGAGATTTGGGAACTGTTTTGGGATTGCTCTGAACGTGTTTATAAAGGTTTGATTTTTTACAGGATTGGGTTTTAGAAATTGCAGCCGTTATGCCGCTCGTTTTTTTCGTATAGTAAGCAACGTCGGGTTTATTTGTTTCCACGTTTTTACTAATATTTTCGGAGTCGAGATTTTAACGAGAATTATTTTTAAATTATGTTTTAAACGCAGGATTGGTTAGCAAAGTAGCGCACCGAGCTAGGGTGGGTTCGGGGGCGTTACATGTTCACTTGTTTTACAAGTTTTTTCGCAACGTGTTTTTACTCAATTTTCCAATGAATTTGATGAATTGATGATTGTAAGGTGGTGTTGGGATTTATAAAAGTTAGGAGGGGTCTGGAAATGATTTTGAAGTGTTATTAGGTGAATGAAAGGGAGAATGAAGGAAAGAAGGGGCGTGAGGCGGGGTTGGTGAGCGAGGTGCGCAACATGCACTCGCAGGGCCCATAGAATCGCGCGATGCACGCCAGGTGGTGCCTGGCCGATCGATTGGCTCCACGTGAGCGATGGATCGGCTGCCACTACGTTCTCTGCCAGGATCGACAAAGAGTTAGCCGATTGATTGGCCATGTGTGGCCCGATCGATCGACCATGTGTGGCCCGATCGATCGACCATGTGTGGCTCAATCGATTGGCCATTGCATAGCCGACCGATCGTACGCGAGTGGAGCGATCGATCGGCCACGTTGATGAAAAGAGCGACGACACCTGAGAGGGTGCCAATCGATCGCGATGAAGGGGCGATCGATCGGCTCCCTCTTGTGCACGCGGCCAGCTTGTACGCGGACCCGGGTTAGTGCCGCGTGGACGATAATTGGGCAACGCACGCGCGCTGAGGGTGTGCGCGCCCACCTGAACCATTTTGATTTTTTTTTGGTTTTCCTTTTAAAAACCGAACCAACTCTAACGTTTTCCATCCAAATTATTATACGAACATTTCCCACTCATTTTAAAGGATTTAACCGAGTTTAAAATTTGAGTTCTGACTGTTTTAAATTCTCACAAGTTTCAAAAAAAAAAATTTACCGGAAATTTCTAAGTTTAAATGAATATGTCAATAAAAGAAAGCTGCGTCCCGTTGGGGTCGCGACAATTGCGAGTGGTATCACTTTGTAAATTAATAAAGAAAAGACCATCATACATTGTACCTCCAATAAGAGCATATTTATAAAATAAACTGAAGTTTAGATTTGAAAAGTTAAAAGAAAAACCAAAAGATTCAAGTCTTGAAACTGAAATAAAGTTCCTTGAAAAACTAGGAACGTACAATGACTTTTCTAAAACTAAAATAAAACAACTACTTAGAACTAAACTGCATGTTACAATAGCTTCTACAAGTGAACACATCTAAATTTCTGAATAAATGCATTGTTCACTTTCCACTGGTTTTTGAAAGTTTCGTGTATCTTGCATGGTATTTGAAATAAAAATTGTAGAACTAGAATCAATCTACCATGTGTTAATATCAACCATATTATATTCATAAGAAACAAATGAGATTGATGTACCTTCCTTTTCAAGCCATAACTTGAATTTGGTGAAATTTTCTTCATGTGTCCCTTCTTGTCACAAAAGAAACACTTCAGTTCTTTCTTGATTTCACCAGCTTGGATCGGTATTTTACCTTTCTATTTATCTTTGTTTTGGGTTGATTCTTCTTCTTTCTGTGAGACATCATAAATGCACTATCGCCCATCACCATTGTTAGTCTCCCATCCTCTTGAACACATGTTACCAGTAATTCATTGATTGGCCATCTATTCTTATGTCTATTATAAGAGATCTTAATAGAAACGTATGACTGTGGAAGAGTGTTCAAAACAAAATGCACCAGGAAAGAATCAAACATATCAACCTCAAGTGTCTTAAGTTAAGGCGCAATGTCTCTCATTTACATGATGTGCTCACGTACACCGGTCACTAAAGTGAGCCTTAATAATGAAAATTTCATAATGAAGGTACACAGAAATGTTTTATTTGAAGTGTCATATTGCTTATTAATATCCTTTAGTAATGCGCCGCCATCATTATGGTGATCGATAGAACCACGAATACCAGTAGCAAACTTAGTCTTTATGAACATCACTCTAAGGTGATTTGAACGTTCACAACGTTCATAAAGAGCAAGCTCATCAGGAGTGTTAGTCGATATAATGATTGATTTGTCTTTCCATATAACATAATCAATATTCATATACCCCAAGTGAAGAAAAACCATCTCATTCCACACTTTATAATTGTCACTATGTACTTCAGGAATATCACATTTAATATCAGAGTAAGTCAGAGAACATATAGCTACAAAATTAAATTACAAATCCTTAAAATTGAGACATAAAACATAAATCATGTTTTATCAATGTAAATCATGCTAAAATTATTATAAATCAAGTGACAAAAAATTTACATGTAGGTTAAAGTTTTAATTCAATAAGATTTATAAATCTTTATGATAAAACTATCGAATTATTTTTCCTTTCTTAATACATGTGGTTAAATTAAAAAATATAATTTGATATTTTATTTTAATCAATTATACAAATATAATGAGAATTTATGTAGAATAAAATCTATTATATTTATAGAATTTATCACAATAAATGTCATATTGTGATTAATATATAATTTTACATAATCAAATATGTTGTCACTACTCTTTAATTAAGATGTTCACATAAACATAAAATTTAATTTTAGTGTCCATATTTATATTATTTTGCAAACATAAAAACCAAAATATGCATGCAAAATAAAATAAATAATTTTAAACTAAATGAACATGAAATTAAGGTCTCAACTAACATTTTAATATTTGAACACATAAATTGTGATGCCCCCCAGACCCGATCGGGGTCGAGGAGTCTCACTCCGGACATTTTAAAACATGACATATATTTTTTTTTTTGAACTTTTAAAACTTTACACGGAGAGAACTCTCACTAGAATTGAGGACTGGAAGACTACGGTGAGTAACAGAAGAAGACAGGAAGACATATAAAAATCTGGATGACAGTTATAAATGGCAGGAGAAAAACCAAGAAGACAGAAAGCAGGGAAAACCTTCTCTAGAAATTTAGACTGGAAAACATATTAGAAGTCAAACTTCAGAAATAAATAGCAGAAGAAAAACAGGAAGACAAAAGTAAGAATAGACTTTGGACGTTTAAAACAACAGGCCAATGGACTTTGAAAACAGGAGGAAAGAAAAAATGAACAGAACACAACAGAAAAGAACAGGAACACAAAGATTGTGGACGTTTAAAATAGCAAGGGATTTTGACATTTGGTCGTAAAAACTTTTGTCCTCTTTTACAACTCTTAAACATGAAGACATGAAGACAAGAAAAACATGAAACAGAGATGGATGACTGGAGTGAATAAGCAGAATAAAACAGGAAATAAAAATGAAAAACGTAAACTGTAAGACATACTGTGGAAGGCTACAGTGGATGACAGAAGCCGTGGACAATCTGGAGCCGTGGACATTTAAAAACAACAGAGGCTGTGGACGTTTAAAAATAACAGAGGCAAAACAGTGAACACAGGAGTCCGTAGACGTTTATAATAAAAGACTAAAATAGTGGATGCAGGAGTCTGTGGACGTTTGCACTAAAAGACAAAAATAGTGGACACAGAAGTCTGTGGACGTTTACAATAAAAGACAAAAATAGTGGACGCAGGAGTCCGTGGACGTTTGCACTAAAAGACAAAAATAGTGGACGCAGGAGTCCGTGGACGTTTGCACTAAAAGACAAAAATAGTGGACGCAGGAGTCCGTGGACGTTTGCACTAAAAGACAAAAATAGTGGACGCAGGAGTCCGTGGACGTTTGCACTAAAAGACAAAAATAGTGGACGCAGGAGTCCGTGGACGTTTGCACTAAAAGACAAAAATAGTGGACGCAGGAGTCCGTGGACGTTTGCACTAAAAGACAAAAATAGTGGACGCAGGAGTCCGTGGACGTTTGCACTAAAAGACAAAAATAGTGGACGCAGGAGTCCGTGGACGTTTGCACTAAAAGACAAAAATAGTGGACGCAGGAGTCCGTGGACGTTTGCACTAAAAGACAAAAATAGTGGACGCAGGAGTCCGTGGACGTTTGCACTAAAAGACAAAAATAGTGGACGCAGGAGTCCGTGGACGTTTGCACTAAAAGACAAAAATAGTGGACGCAGGAGTCCGTGGACGTTTGCACTAAAAGACAAAAATAGTGGACGCAGGAGTCCGTGGACGTTTGCACTAAAAGACAAAAATAGTGGACGCAGGAGTCCGTGGACGTTTGCACTAAAAGACAAAAATAGTGGACGCAGGAGTCCGTGGACGTTTGCACTAAAAGACAAAAATAGTGGACGCAGGAGTCCGTGGACGTTTGCACTAAAAGACAAAAATAGTGGACGCAGGAGTCCGTGGACGTTTGCACTAAAAGACAAAAATAGTGGACGCAGGAGTCCGTGGACGTTTGCACTAAAAGACAAAAATAGTGGACGCAGGAGTCCGTGGACGTTTGCACTAAAAGACAAAAATAGTGGACGCAGGAGTCCGTGGACGTTTGCACTAAAAGACAAAAATAGTGGACGCAGGAGTCCGTGGACGTTTGCACTAAAAGACAAAAATAGTGGACGCAGGAGTCCGTGGACGTTTGCACTAAAAGACAAAAATAGTGGACGCAGGAGTCCGTGGACGTTTGCACTAAAAGACAAAAATAGTGGACGCAGGAGTCCGTGGACGTTTGCACTAAAAGACAAAAATAGTGGACGCAGGAGTCCGTGGACGTTTGCACTAAAAGACAAAAATAGTGGACGCAGGAGTCCGTGGACGTTTGCACTAAAAGACAAAAATAGTGGACGCAGGAGTCCGTGGACGTTTGCACTAAAAGACAAAAATAGTGGACGCAGGAGTCCGTGGACGTTTGCACTAAAAGACAAAAATAGTGGACGCAGGAGTCCGTGGACGTTTGCACTAAAAGACAAAAATAGTGGACGCAGGAGTCCGTGGACGTTTGCACTAAAAGACAAAAATAGTGGACGCAGGAGTCCGTGGACGTTTGCACTAAAAGACAAAAATAGTGGACGCAGGAGTCCGTGGACGTTTGCACTAAAAGACAAAAATAGTGGACGCAGGAGTCCGTGGACGTTTGCACTAAAAGACAAAAATAGTGGACGCAGGAGTCCGTGGACGTTTGCACTAAAAGACAAAAATAGTGGACGCAGGAGTCCGTGGACGTTTGCACTAAAAGACAAAAATAGTGGACGCAGGAGTCCGTGGACGTTTGCACTAAAAGACAAAAATAGTGGACGCAGGAGTCCGTGGACGTTTGCACTAAAAGACAAAAATAGTGGACGCAGGAGTCCGTGGACGTTTGCACTAAAAGACAAAAATAGTGGACGCAGGAGTCCGTGGACGTTTGCACTAAAAGACAAAAATAGTGGACGCAGGAGTCCGTGGACGTTTGCACTAAAAGACAAAAATAGTGGACACGGGAGTCCGTGGACGTTTACAATAAAAGACTAAAATAGTGGACGCAGGAGTCCGTGGATGTTTGCACTAAAAGACAAAAATAGTGGACGCAGGAGTCCGTGGACGTTTGCACTAAAAGAACAGAAAACCGAAGGAAAATAGACTATTATTTTGAAGGCAGAATGGATGTGGACGACTATTTTATAGAAGAGAAGGACAACTGTTTTACTGAAGGCGTGGACGACTAACACTTAAGCCAAATACTTGAAAACTCGAAAGACAGAAACTGAAAGGCACAGAAACTGAAAGGCGGAATAGACAACATTTAATAGAAGAACTTATAAACATAATGCACAAGGACAAAAGACATAAAACTTCAAACCTTCAAAACCCGATTCAAAACACAGTTTTAAAACATGCACGAAAACATGACAGAAGTTAGAAAACATGACAGAGGTTCAAGAAAACAAACTGCATGGGTAGCTCTAAAACTCGAGACCATCCATGCACAACCTAAAAGGGAAGATTTCCAACAATTCCAGAATACACTAACACAGAGTTTATGCATTGTTTTAAAATCTCATAAGTTAAACAGAACTTGATATACATTTCTAGAATTCACAAAACAGAAGTTTTGAAAACATGAACACACAGTTTTCACATCGGTTTTAAGATTTCAAAAAGCTATACAGGACTTGACATAACTTTCAAAATACAATTCTCACAGGGATAACATTTGTCTGGTTGCAGCAACCAATCACAACGAGCTCGATCCGCCAACTACCACTACTCATCGACTTGAGGCACAAAGTCCTCATCTGGAGGATCCATACCTACAACAGAGAGTTCAACTATGAGCCTAATGCTCAGTCAGAACATATAATAATGCAGTGATGCATGTGCTATGCATAAACATTTTCAAATACATGAACATTACATTACATTTCACTGGACTGAAAGGTATAAATGGGGCTTATAGAGGAACTGGCGCATATACATACCTAACATAACAGGACATGACACTGGTTAGTAATTTTACCGGGTCCCAGGGAAGGACAAGGTACAGGGTATCCTTGGCAGGGATAATTTTACATGAGTCCCAGAGAAGAACAAGAACAGGATGTCAGTCTCCGTCCCACACTTAACCGTACTTTACATATACATTTTAACTTTCTTAACTTCAAATTGTGTGCACAGAAAACTTTTGCATGTCTTTTGGGAAAATTGCATATGCATGAGCATTTACAGTGCTTAAACTTAAAACGGCACACAACAGGAATAAAACAGCAGAACATAAGGAAAAAGCAGATAACTCAGAACGTGTAGCACCCGGTTCCATTGAACCAAAAATTTAATCTATTATTAATGATGAACTTTTATAGAAGGGTTGGGGAGAGTTATTGATTAGGTTAATAAATGATCAGGCGAGGGCATGATGGTAATTAGTATTTTACATAGTGGATAACACATTTAAGGAAAAGTCTAGTGAGAGTAGCCGCCACTATCCCCATTTTCCTCTTTCGGATTTCAGCTCGAGCAGTAGAACTCTCTAGGCGATTCTCTCGCCCGATTCTCCTTCAGCCCAGGTAAGTCTTGTTTTCTTGCATTTTAGCGATTAGTTTACTAAAAGAATACAATGTGAAGATTTCGAGGTTTCTGTGATTGAGGGTGGGTTCAGGTTCTTGGTGATAAATGGGAATGCACGGGTAGTAGAGTTTCAAATCGATTTCCTCAAACATATTATTGATTTTTGGTAAGGTTTAGTAAGGATTGGATTAACGTACTGTCATGACCTTACGTGAGCGAGTTTTGGAGCAGTTGTAACCGAGCATTTCCAAGAGAGCCAGATAAGTAAAGTATGCACGTGCCTTCGGGCCTACATCACAAAACAGTAGGGTTGTGCATTTTGTGAATGATTTTGTATGTCATGCATCATGTTTTTGAAAGACTACGAAAATGAATTTCCATGTAAGAATGGTAAGGTATGAACTGAATGTGACAGACAAACTATTAAGGGAACTAATCCGCCCCTTAATCGAGTAGAGGATGTATGACATTGGGAGAATTGATCCGACTCCTAAGAGAACCATGGGATCAGATCAGCTATTAAGGAAATTCATCCGCCCCTTAATCGAGTAGAGGATGTATGACATTGGGAGAATTGATCCCACTCCCAAGGGAACCAAGGGATCAGATCAGTTTATGAACGTATGTGTATGCAACTTAGATGACAAAGTAGAAATTGCATGTTTAGGAATTTATGTTTCAGCAATGCATTTCATTACTGCTTTACTTACTTAGCATTAGGCTAATAGATGAGTTTTGTGATGTAGGTGTTGAGGATACTACAGGTGAATTCTCTGAGTTCACTGAGGGATAGGCTGGTTGGAGGAGTACATTCATGTTTCGGCCTGGTAAACTGATGAGGCGGGTTAACTGGTGTCAGTAATCTGAAAGTTTAGTTGACAGTGTTTCAATTTAAATTTGTTGAGTTTCATGACAGAAGTGGTTCTGATGTTTTGAATGCGTTTTTGAGTTCCTTTTTTTTTTTATAATAGTGTCTGTTGGGATTTAATGTTGGCACTCACTGAATTTTTAGAAATGTAATGGTTTGAAATATTTTTGAATGGTTTCAGTGAAGTGAGTAAATTCTTTTCTGTAGGTTAAGTTTTTGTTCTGTTGTCTATCGGAAGATGTCTTCAGTGGAAGCTATCGGATGATATAGAACAAACTTTGTCGTTTAATGATCGGTATATGTAACTTGTTTTATCGGAAGGTGTAGGTTTAAGTCTATCGGATGATGTCTCAGTAAACTCATAAGCAGATGCGTGCTGACGTCATCGGAAGGTGTAGGTTTAAGTCTATCGGATGATGTCCCAGTAAACTCATCGGCAGATGCGTGCTGACGTCATCGGAAGGTGTAGAGAGTATTTTGTCGTTTAGTCACCGGTGGATGTAGAACAAAGTCGATTGGTTGAAGGAAATCATCTGGCTAACGTCATCAGAAGATGTAGAGTGCATTTTGTCGTTTTGCCACCGGATGATGTCTTCCATTTTCTGTTTCAGCCCCTTTTTGTTGGCTTTGTTCAGCGGGCGATGCGTTTGACTTTTAAAACTTATGAAGTGTTTTGCGATTTAATCCTTTATTCCTTTTTCTGATTATTCCCCAAAATTCTAACTGAGTATTTCAAGCATTGTACAATAGTTTTGTTTAACTCTATTTTTACTTAGATGATTTCCGCTGCAAGTTTTAAAAAAATAATACGGTTGAAATTTTTAGTCATGTACGGGCATGGTGTGACGAACAGGGTTCAGATAACTCGGGGCGTTACAGTATGGTATCAGAGACATTCAGTTAAACTGTAGCACCCGGTTCCATTAAACCCAATTTATTTTTGTCAAATTAAGATGTGCAAATATGGGTTAGGTTAATGAATGGATATGCAAGGGCATTATGGTAAATTAAAAAACTTATTAGTGGATAACCTATTTAAAAAGAATTTATTGAGCTTAGCCGCCACCATTCATTCTTGCTCTCGGTTTCCAGCTCAAACTAGCAGACTTCCCAGGCGATTTCCTTCCCCGAGTCCGTTCGACGAGCTAGGTAAGTTTCTACCTCGATTTTTCTGACTTAGTAACTAAGGAAGATTGTATGGGGAAGTGTTAGATATGTATTTTGGGAACTCATCAGGAAAGTGAGTAGATACGGGTTTAGCATAGAATCAGTAATGCTTGGCGATCAGAACTCCCAACTATTCCCTTAGGTTTTCTGAATGCCTTAGAATGAGGTTTAGTACAGGTTGACTTAATGATCTGTTTATGTTCTAGGTGAGAAAGATCCCGAAGAAGCTCCTAACCGAGCACTCGCCAAGAATCCAGGTAAGTAGAGTTTGTTTGTGCCTTCGGGCCTACATCACAAAACAGTAGGGTTTATGTATGTTTTGTATGTTTATTTTCCAGTTGTCATGCATCATGTTTTTGAAAGATTACGAAAATGAATTTACATGAAACGCATGGTAAGTGTGAGCAGGATGATCAGAACAACTGTTAAGGGGGATTAATCCGCCCCTTAACTGAGAACAGAGGATTGAGGTTTTGGGAAAAGTGATCCACTTCCCAATCCTACAGGGGGATCAGACCAGTTAACTGTTAAGGGAATTAATCCGCCCCTTAATTGAGATCAGAGGATGTATGCTTTGGGGAATGACTGATCCACTTTCCCATCGTACAGAGGGATCAACAGAGAACGAATTTGAATACAACTGAGATGAGAAAGTAGAGACCGCATGTTTAGGGAAATTATTGCTTCATTGATCCATTTCATTCATCGCTCTACTTGCTTAGCATTAGGCTAATGGATGAGTTTTGTGATGTAGGTGAAGAAGTTACTGAAGGTATGTCTACCGACCAACATGAGGAATAGGCTGGTTGGAGGAGCCTTTTCAGGCATCGGTTTGGTCATCTGTTGAGGCGGTTTAATCCATGGCTGCAGGTGTTGAGTTGGAAGTAACTAGTTCAGTATAGATGTTTTCCTTTTCTGAAAATTTTATGATGGTAGCGTTTTTCAAAACTTTGAATACATTCTGAGAATCTTTGATATTAGGGTTCGGTTGGGTTTTGAAAATACTGTTTTCTACTGGATTTGAGTGATGCAATGATTTGATCTGTCTCTGATTGGTCTTAGTAAAATGCTTAAATCCTTTGATAGCCAGAGCTTTCTTGGAATACAGCAGAATTTGCTGTTCTGAAGTCTACCGGCAGATGTTGGATGAGAGAGAGAACATCCGGCTGACGTCATCGGCAGGTGCAAGTCGCAAAACTTGTAGTTTTGCTATCGGCAGATGTAGGGTATATTTTAATCTTATCGGAAGGAGTCGTAATGTCGTTGTCGGTAGATGTCGCGTGCTTGTCTAGTGCAAGTCGCAAAACTTGTAGTTTTGCTATCGGCAGATGGAAATCTATCGGTAGATGAAGTTATGTTGACTCCATCGGCAGATGAAGTTGTGTTGACTTCATCGGCAGGTGCAAGTCGCAAAACTTGTAGTTTTGCTATCGGCAGATGGAAATCTATCGGTAGATGAAGTTATGTTGACTCCATCGGCAGATGAAGTTGTGTTGACTTCATCGGCAGGTGCAAGTCGCAAAACTTGTAGTTTTGCTATCGGCAGATGGAAATCTATCGGTAGATGAAGTTATGTTGACTCCATCGGCAGATGAAGTTGTGTTGACTTCATCGGCAGGTGCAAGTCGCAAAACTTGTAGTTTTGCTATCGGCAGATGGAAATCTATCGGTAGATGAAGTTATGTTGACTCCATCGGCAGATGAAGTTGTGTTGACTTCATCGGCAGATGAAGTTGTGTTGACTTCATCGGCAGGTGCAAGTCGCAAAACTTGTAGTTTTGCTATCGGCAGATGAAGTTGTGTTGACTTCATCGGCAGGTGCAAGTCGCAAAACTTGTAGTTTTGCTATCGGCAGATGAAGTTGTGTTGACTTCATCGGCAGGTGCAAGTCGCAAAACTTGTAGTTTTGCTATCGGCAGATGGAAATCTATCGGTAGATGAAGTTATGTTGACTCCATCGGCAGATGAAGTTGTGTTGACTTCATCGGCAGATGAAGTTGTGTTGACTTCATCGGCAGATGAAGTTGTGTTGACTTCATCGGCAGGTGCAAGTCGCAAAACTTGTAGTTTTGCTATCGGCAGATGGAAATCTATCGGTAGATGAAGTTATGTTGACTCCATCGGCAGATGAAGTTGTGTTGACTTCATCGGCAGGTGCAAGTCGCAAAACTTGTAGTTTTGCTATCGGCAGATGGAAATCTATCGGTAGATGAAGTTATGTTGACTCCATCGGCAGATGAAGTTGTGTTGACTTCATCGGCAGATGAAGTTGTGTTGACTTCATCGGCAGGTCGGCAGATGAAGTTGTGTTGACTTCATCGGCAGATGTAGTTGTGTTGGCTTGTCGGTAGATGGTGGTGTGTTGTTTGTACGCGTCATCGGTAGAAACCTCCTAATTCCTATTTCTACTTCTTCCGTTGACTTTGTCGTCGGTAGATGTGTTCGACTTCGGCAACTTCACGGGCATTCCGCATTTATTTTTTTAGCTTTACGTCTTTTAGCCAATTACTCTTAACACTTCCAACAGTCATTTTAAAATGTTTTCACAGGTCACTTAGCTTCATTGATGTCCAATTGATTTTCCGCTGCAAGTTTTAAATATATTTAGTTTAGAAAAAGTCAAATTTTGGCTGTCGAGTGAAATTTTAAATTTAGCATCAAGACGTCATGGTTCGGTTCAGCGTTATGAGTAGCAAATCGGGTTCAGATAACTCGGGGCGTTACATAAACCGTTCAAAAGATTATTCATCAGTACCAATCGTCGCATGGAAGTACTCCAACAACTGTAAGTGTTTATGTTAGCCCCAGTAATTAGATATTTATGAACATAGTTAACCTTGTACAGGAAGTGAGTTTAATGGCCAGACGCCCAGGGAGACCTAGGATACCGAGGGAAATGCCAAACTTGAGGAGTGAGGAGGAACCTAGTGTTATCAGACAATTAACAGACTTGGTACGTCAGCAAACAGACTTAGTGCATCAGCAGTCCGATCAGTTGGGGGTGTTACTGAACTGAGAGGTACAGGGGAGTGCCAACTCAGGTTCTAGCAATGAGCATTCTGGAGACCAATTCCGAAAGCTTCAGCCGCCCACGTTTGATGGAAAATCATCTAACCCGATTGTTGCTGAATAGTGGTTGAGGAAGATTGAAAGCATGCTCTGATGTGCCAACGTCGGAGAAGGAGACAAGGTCACCTTGGCGACCTTTCATTTTGCTGGAGACGCCCAGCTTTGGTGGGAGACAATTGAGACCACCACTGACATTCTGACTATGACTTGGTCACAGTTTAAGGACATCTTCTATGAGAAATATTTTAATAGCACAGTCCAGGCAGCAAAGAAGGTAGAGTTTTTGAACTTGAAGCAGACAGGGTCTGTGGCTGAGTACGTTAGACAATTTGAGTCCCTGTCCAGATTCGCTGGACACTTTATTCACCAAAATGAAGATAAGGTGTTTCAATTCATGAATGGACTGAAACCAGAAATGTACGGAAGGGTCAAGTTTTCTGGTTATAAAGGTTTGCCCTTCAGTGATGTTGTGTCCACAGCATTGGAGGTGGAAGAAGCTGAATTGAAATGTGCTTGACTAAAGGAAACCCCGAGAAAGTTTGTTCAACCACCGCCGCAGAGAGGAGTGAAGAGGCCCAATGAAGGCCAGCACAGCCAAGGGGTAGGAAAGAAGGCACTAGATACCAAGACGTTTCCTCAGTGCCCAAAGTGTTTAAAGAATCACTCGGGCAAGTGTAGATTTGGATCGGGTAAGTGCTTCAACTGCGAAGAGGTTGGACACTTGTACAAGGATTGCCCAAAGCCCCGGATCGTTCGATGCTTCCATTGTAACAAGGTTGGCCATGTCAACAGAGACTGCCCAGCTTTGAAGGGTGGCCCTGCCAGGATTAAGCCAAGAATATTCTCCATGATGGAGTCAGGTGATGAGGACCAGCCTACTGTAGTGTCAGGTACTGTATTGATTAACTCTATACCTGCTTTTACTTTGATAGATTCGGGTGCAACTCATTCTTTTATAGCCTCTGCATTTGCTGATAAGTTAGATGTACGGTTTACTCCTTCTGAGCATGTGTATAACGTAGCATTACCTTCTGGTGAGCACATGCACTCGAGTCAAATGATGCCTGATAGTGTGGTGTTAGTAGGGAACATGAATTTGCCTGCTGATCTTATTGTTATGGACATAATGGGATTTGATGTGATCCTAGGAATGGATTGGTTGTTTAAGCATTATGCCACTATAGATTGTAGAACTGGAATTGTTAGTTTTCAACCTCCTAGTGGTTTAAACCATACTTTCCAAGCCCTGAAGAAAGTAAGGAAATGACTGTAATGACTTCTGTTAGTTGTAGACCCTCCCCTTGCAGAGAGTATTTGTGCTTTTTGGCCAGTGTTTTAGACACACAAACAGTAGAAAAATCAAGCCCCAAAAATGTTTTAGTTCTCCAAGATTTTCCAGAAGTATTTCTAGATGACCTTCCTGGTTTGCCACCAGATAAGGAAATTGAATTTGTGGTAGATGTTTACCCCGGCGCTGAGCCAGTATCTAAGAATCCATATAGACTATCACCAGCAGAACTTAAAGAGTTGAAGAAACAGTTAGAGGATTTGTTGGAGAAGGGGTTCATACGCCCTAGTTTTTCACCATGGGGTGCATCTGTCCTTTTTGTCAGAATGAAGGATGGATCAATGCGTATGTGCACAGACTATAGAGAATTGAATAAGCTAACTGTCAAGAACAAGTATCCATTGCCGAGGATTAATGATTTATTTGATCAGCTTAAAGGATGCAAGAGTTTTCTCTAAAATTGACCTTAGGTCCGGTTATTACCAGTTGAAGGTTAAATCTGAAGACATCCCAAAGACTACCTTTCGCACAAGGTATGGACATTATGAGTTTTTGGTTATGTCTTTTGGTTTGACAAATGCGCCAGCAGCCTTCATGGATCTTATGAATAGGGTGTTTCACGAGTATTTGGACAAGTTTGTCATTGTATTCATTGACGACATTCTAGTCTATTCTAAAACTAAGGAGGAGCATGCAGGACACCTAAACCTAGTGTTAGGATTGCTGAGGCAACACCAACTTTACGCCAAATTTTCTAAGTGTGAGTTTTGGTTGGACAAAGTTCACTTTCTTGGTCATGTGATCGCTGGAGACGGGATATCTGTAGATCCAGCCAAGGTTTGATCAGTTAAGGAATGACCTCAACCGAAGAATGCCACTGATATCCGAAGTTTCCTTGGATTAGCAGGGTATTATAGAAAATTCATCAAGGGATTTTCAAAGATTGCCACACCCCTTACTATGTTAACAAGGAAAAATGTGAAGTATAATTGGACTGATAAATGTGAATCCAGTTTCCAGACCTTGAAGCAGAAACTGACCGATGCCCCAATTTTAACTCTTCCTGTCGAAAACGGTAAATTCAGTATTTATTGTGATGCTTCTAAGGTTGGACTTGGTGGTGTTTTGATGCAAGATGGAAAGGTTATAGCTTATGCTTCTAGGCAGTTAAAAGTACACGAAAAGAATTACCCCACACATGACTTAGAATTAGCTGCTGTGGTTTTTGCATTAAAGATTTGGAGGCACTACCTGTATGGACAAACCTGTGAGATATTTTCGGATCATAAAAGTCTGAAATACATTTTCATGCAAAAGGAACTGAATATGAGGCAACGTAGGTGGTTAGAGTTTGTCAAAGACTATGATTTTGAGATTAAGTACCACCCTGGCAAGGCGAATGTAGTGGCTGATGCTTTGAGTAGAGTGACCCCTTTAGTTTCTACATTGACTCTAGACATACCGATAGCTTTAGAGACAGAATTCCAAAGATTTAACCTGGAAGCTGTGTCTAGTGTGTCAGCCATGCTTTCGGCCTTATCTTTGAGGCCAACTATTTTGGAGAAAATAAAGGAAATTCAAATGAATGACGTTGAATGTAATAAGTATAAGTTGTGCATAAATTCTACTGACAAGTCGGATTTCAACTGCTCAGCTGATGGAATTCTCAAGTTTCGAAATAGATGGTTTGTTCCGGCTGATACCGAACTTAGAAAGGAAATCCTATCTGAGGCACATTCCTCCAGACTTTCTGTTCATCCTGGAAGTACGAAAATGTACAGAGATCTCAAGCAACATTATTGGTGGCCAGGTATGAAGAGAAGTGTGGCGGAGTATGTGAAGTCATGTCTGGTCTGCCAGCAAGTCAAAGCTGAACATCAGAGGCCTGCTGGAACATTACAACCCTTACCAGTTCCCGAATGAAAATGGGAACAAATAACTATGGATTTTGTTATAGGATTACCTAGAACAGTAAAAGGTCACGATGCAATTTGGGTAATAGTTGATTGTTTAACCAAATCAGCTCACTTTCTGCCGATGAAGATAACATACTCGATGGATCAATTGGCTGAGTTGTATGTGCACGAGGTTGTTAGACTGCATGGAGTTCCAAGCACCATAGTTTCAGACTGAGACTCCAGATTTACATCTAAGTTTTGTAAAAGTTTGCACAAGGCAATGGGAACACAGCTTAGTTTTAGCACAGCCTTTCATCCTCAAACTGATGGACAATCCGAGCGAACTATCCAAACGTTGGAGGATATGCTTCGTGCATGTGTACTGGAATTTCAAGGTTCTTGGAGTAAGTATATACCATTGATTGAATTCTCGTATAATAATAGTTTTCAAGCAACAATAGGCATGGCACCGTACGAGGCATTGTATGGACGAAAGTGCAGATCTCCATTATATTGGGAAGAAGTTGGAGAAGCACAATTGATTGGTCCTGATATTGTGCAGCAGACAGTAGAGAAGATTGCTCTTATCCGACAAAGAATCTTAACAGCTCAAAGCCGGCAGAAAAGCTATGCAGACAAAAGACAAAGAGAATTAAAATTTGATGTTGGTAATGAAGTTTTCCTTAAGGTGTCACCTTTCAAAGGAGTTGTGAGATTTGAGAAAAGAGGCAAGTTGAACCCCAGATATATTGGACCTTTCCAAATCGTGAAGAGAATTGGGAAGTCGGCATATCAACTTCAGTTACCAGCCTCCTTGGAGGGAATTCATAATGTGTTTCATGTTTCCATGCTAAAGAGGTGTGTTAGAGATCCTTCCCAGATTGTGGAACATCCAGAGTATCGAAGTTCTTCTTGCTCTTACTTATGAGGAGAAACCAGTAAAAATCTTAGATTACGCAGTAAAGGTGTTACGCAACAAAGAAGTTCCACTGGTAAAAGTCTTAAGGCATAACCAGAACATTGAGGAGACAACTTGGGAGCACCAGCAGGACATGATGGACCAATATCCAGAACTATTCAGGTACTGAATTTTGAGGACAAAATTCTTTTAAGGAGGGTAGATTGTAGCACCCGGTTCCATTGAACAAAAAATTTAATCTATTATTAATGATGAACTTTTATAGAAGGGTTGGGGAGAGTTATTGATTAGGTTAATAAATGATCAGGCGAGGGCATGATGGTAATTAGGATTTTACATAGTGGATAACACATTTAAGGAAAATTCCAGTGAGAGTAGCCGCCACTATCCCCATTTTCCTCTTTCGGTTTTCAGCTCGAGCAGTAGAACTCTCTAGGCGATTCTCTCGCCCGATTCTCCTTCAGCCTAGGTAAGTCTTGTTTTCTTGCATTTTAGCGATTAGTTTACTGAGAGAATACAATGTGAAGATTTCGAGGTTTCTGTGATTGAGGGTGGGTTCAGGTTCTTGGTGATAAATGGGAATGCACGGGTAGTAGAGTTTCAAATCGATTTCCTCAAACATATTATTGATTTTTGGTAAGGTTTAGTAAGGATTGGATTAACGTACTGTCATGACCTTAGGTGAGCGAGTTTTGGAGCAGTTGTAACCGAGCATTTCCAGGAGAGCCAGGTAAGTAAAGTATGCATGTGTCTTCGGGCCTACATCACAAAACAGTAGGGTTGTGCATTTTGTGAATGATTTTATATGTCATGCATCATGTTTTTGAAAGACTACGAAAATGAATTTCCATGTAAGAATGGTAAGGTATGAACTGAATGTGACAGACAAACTATTAAGGGAACTAATCCACCCCTTAATCGAATAGAGGATGTATGACATTGAGAGAATTGATCCCACTCTCAAGGGAACCATGAGATCAAATCAGCTATTAAGGGAATTCATCCACCCCTTAATCGAGTAGCGGATGTATGACATTGGGAGAATTGATCCCACTCCCAAGGAAACCAAAGGATCAGATCATTTTATGAACGTATGTGTATGCAACTGAGATGAGAAAGTAGAAATTGCATGTCTAGAAATTTATGTTTCAGCAATGCATTTCATTACTGCTTTACTTACTTAGCATTAGGCTAATAGATGAGTTTTGTGATGTAGGTGTTGAGGATACTACAGGTGAATTCTCTGAGTTCACTGAGGGATAGGCTGGTTGGAGGAGCACATTCATGTTTCGGCCTGGTAAACTGATGAGGCGGGTTAACTGGTGTCAGTAATCTGAAAGTTTAGTTGACAGTGTTTCAATTTAAATTTGTTGAGTTTCATGACAGAAGTGGTTCTGATGTTTTGAATACGTTTTTGAGTTCCTTTTTTTTTATAATAGTGTCTGTTGGGATTTAATGTTGGCACTCACTGAATTTTTAGTAATGTAATGGTTTGAAATGTTTTTGAATGGTTTCAGTGAAGTGAGTAAATTCTTTTCTGTAGGTTAAGTTGTTGTCTATCGGAAGATGTCTTCAGTGGAAGCTATCGGATGATATAGAACAAACTTTGTCGTTTAGTGATCGGTATATGTAACTTGTTTTATCGGAAGGTGTATGTAACACCCGACATTTCGGCCAGGTGATTTTCTGACCATTTTCATTGTCACCCTCTTATTTAACCGTTATGATTTAAATTTAATGTTAAGACAAATTTATTACAAGTTGAGTAAAACTAGGTTAGGTGGCAGTTTTGTAATTAGAATCGATGGATTTAGTATAAATAGGAAATGGAAACCTTAAATCACATTTATTGCCACTGTAGCCGACATTCCCTCTCGGCGATTTCTTCTCTCCCAAGTTCTTGCTCTCGGCTACCAGAACTTTCCTCTGCCGACGACCGGTTTCGAGCTTGCTTTTCTCTGCAAATCCACACCCGAGGTATGAAATGGACAATGTAGTCATTCATTAGTAAATAGAGCTCTGTTCTCAGCTCGGCACTGAGTTCGGATTTTTAGCAGTGGCCGAGCAGTTTGTGATTTTCTTAATCTGAGAGTAGAAATGTCATCCCGAATCAATTCTGAGCATTTTAAGTAACCAACTCGGATTTAATCAATGGAAAAACCTGTCCACCTAGTTTCGGATTTCAGACTGCAGTGTGTCAAACAGAGGAATCGGAATGACTTTAGCTAATAGATCCTAGGGTGGTTTATGATTAGGACTACTAGGACTTTGTTTTAACTACTGTAATGTACATGTTTTAGGTGAAGAAGTTAAAGAGAGGAAGTTCGGATTGCTAAGGAATCCAGGTAAGTGAATGTATTAAGATTTCCGGCCACTAGGGCCCTACACCGCAAGGGTATTAGGGAATCACTGAGATGTTAGCTTATTGACTATGACTTGTTATTTCCACGATATGAAGAAGTTATGTAAGTAAATGTAAAGTTACAGGATGTTCTACTTGTCCTTATGGTATGACTTTTCTCTATGAACCTCATGTCTATGCATCATGCCCATGTTTATGATTAAGTAGAGAACATGAAAAGTAAATGTAATCATGATTAAGTGCAAAACGGGGAAAAGACTATATTATGTATGACTCGCGAATTCTCCCACTGGTGGAGGCCGAGTTAATGATATGTATGACTCGCGAAATCTCCCACTGGTGGAGGCCGAGTAATGATATGTATGGCTCGCGAATTCTCCCACTGGGGAGGCCGAGTGATGTATCATGATTGCCGCAATAGGCAAATGATTATGTATGACTGCCGCGATAGGCAAATGACTATGTACCCCTGTCTTCCTCCCTCGTTCCCTGCCTTAATACATGTTATGTAAATGATAAAGATGAACATGAATGAAGAATGGTTTATGAATTATGTCCCTTTAAATTGTGTACTCATGTATATCTGTCAGCATGTATTCCTTACTAAGCATTAGGCTTATAGTTAAACCTTATGGTGTAGGTGAAGAAGGTTCAGGTGAGGATGTTATGTTCAACGAGGATGCTTAAGGCTGGTTGCTGGAGGATGCTCAAGGTGACAGTGCGGGACTGGAGAGGCGATTTATGACCCCTGGTTTAAACTCTTATGTTACAGTATGTTAAAGGATATGGTAGTTTAAGTAGGATGAGATTATTTTAAAACGTTGAGCTTGAAACTGTCTAGTGGATCACTGAGTCAGGGAATGATTATGTAGATTTATGAATGATCTGTTGCTTAAGTCTTCCGCTATATGCGTTTGGATGAGTTGTGTTTTCTTCCAGTTGAAAGGAGTCCTTTGATGATTTAGTGTTCTCTACCGTAAGACGGAAGCTGGATGAGGCAATCTTCCGGCTGACGTCATCGGCAGATTCCGAATGTTAGAGTTTGATGGTTTAGTCTTCCGGCTGACGTCATCGGCAGATGCCGAATGTTAGAGTTTGATGGTTTAGTCTTCCGGCTGACGTCATCGGCAGATGCCGAAGGAATAGTTGTTGATGGTTTAGTCTTCCGGTTGACGTCATCGGCAGATCACCAAGTTGTTGATGGTTTAGTCTTCGGCTGACGTCATCGGCAGATGCCGAAGGATAGTTGCATGATGGTTTAGTCTTCCGGATGACGTCACCGGAAGACGAAAAATGTGTTTTGTCGATTAGCGACCGGATGATGTTTTAATTTAGCACGTGAGACCTACGTGTCCACCAGAAGATGTCTCCTTTTAGGCGATGTTAAGCGAGTCACGCGTAATGCACGTGATGACCGGACGACTAAATTTCTGAGGGTTGTCAACGCATGCAACCCATGCAAACCCGAGTGGTATTATGTTAAAAGAATTGAGGGCATCTCCTCTTTTCCCGGAATTGTCAGGAAACCAATGACCGAGTCTAGTCGCTCGACTCTGTGAAAGTTTGAGCCGACGAGGCGTGGGAAGTCGGGCACGAGAGGGTTCATTTTCCTTAATGGTTCTGCGTCTCCATTACCAGTTTAGAAAATAAAAAAAAAATATATGTATAATGTGAAAGTCTGTTGTGAGATAGTAAGTGAATGTAATAATAGTAAAAGTCAGGCAAACGGTAAATGAAAGAATATGAATACGTGACGGCTCCTGGCCGGGGTCGTTACAATTGTGGTATCAGAGCAAAACCAGGTTCTAAAACCGATTCTGCAGACTGCCTTCCAGCACTGACTGTCACTTGAGCACACCTCAGCAACTGTAAGTGTTTATGATTTCATGTATGTCATTAAGTTAAATTATGTCTGAAATGATTTGTCTAGGAATCCCAAGATGGTTAGAGGTCAACAGAGAGAGAGCAATGAGGATAGCAATGCTATTGCTCAGTTGACTGAGTTGGTCATGCGCCAATCTCACCAGATCGAACGACTGATGACAGCTAGGGAAGAACAAGGCAACTCCAGCACTAACGCAACTCATGATCATGGGGGTGAGCGCTTTCACCGGCTTCGACCCCCGGTGTTTAATGGGTATGTTTCAGATCCTATTCACGCTGAGGAGTGGATCCGAAAGATTGAAGACATGTTTAAGTATGCAAAGGTTGACGAAGGGGATAAGGTCACCTATGCTGTCTTTCATTTGGAGTTAAGTGCAAGGCATTGGTGGGACTCGATCCAGAGCACCGCTAATGCCGAAGCTATGACCTGGGGGATGTTCAAGACTGCCTTCTTTGACAAGTACTTCAATAGGACTGTTCGGGCCAATAAGAAGAAGGAGTTCATGAATCTACGACAAACTGGCTCTGTGACGGATTATATATGTGAATTTGATGCTTTATCACGGTTTGCTCCCCGTATGATTGAGGATGAGGAAGATAAGATTTACCAATTTGTTCAGGGACTGAAGCCAAGTCTGTACATGAAAGTGAAGACTGCCGGGATACATAATGTACCTTATGGTGAAGTGACGGCTAAGGCCTTGGAGCTAGAAGAGGCAGAGATGACAGCATATGCACAGCGCGAACAGCCAAAGAAACTCATGAAGGACACACAGCCGCCACCACGTCAGAACAAAGGTTGGCAGCCACGACAGAACAGGGGACCACAGCAACAACAGCATGGAATGAAGAGGCCCCTCAACCAGAATGATGACCAGGGAAAAGGAAAGAGACCTCTGGCGCCCCTATGCCCTACATGTCAGAGGAACCACCCTGGTGAGTGCAAGCTGCTTTCTGGCCGGTGTTTCAGGTGTGATAAGACCGGACACATGGTCAGAGATTGCCCCATGCCGCCAGACCCGAACCGTGCAAGGGTTGTACCCAGAGTGTATGCGTTGATGGAAGATGAGGGAGCTGTTCAGCATACAGTCATATCAGGTACCATCATGATCTGCGGTTTTGCTGCTTATACACTTATTGATACAGGGGCCACACACTCGTTTATATCAACCTTGTTTGTATGCAAACATAGCATAGGACCCTCACCAGCTGAAAGGTTATATAGTGTTGTGTTTCCATCAGGGAAGTCCCTACATTCAGAGCAGATTGTTAAGGGTGACGTCGTGTCCTTAGGGGATATGAATCTCTATGCGGAATTAATTGTCATTAACATAAAAGGGTATGAAGTGATATTAGGAATGGATTGGTTATTTAGACATCATGCCACGATAAGTTGTCGATCTGGAATAGTTGATTTTAGACCCCCAAATGATAACCATTATTCCTTCCAAGCTATTCCTAAAATAAGTAAGATACCAATTATATCCTCACTAGAAATATACCGAATGCTGAGATGTGGTTGTGAGAGTTACCTGGCTAGTGTAATAGATGACCGGGTGAAGAATAAAATTGAGCTTCAGGATATTCCTATAGTCCGAGAGTTTCCCGAGGCATTCTTAGATGATTTACCGGGTATACCACCCGATAGAGAGATAGAGTTTGTAATTGACACATACCCCGAGGCATCACCTGTATCTAAGAATCCTTACCGTATGGCACCTGTTGAGTTGAAAGAATTGAAGGTTCAACTGCAGGAATTGGTTGACAAGGGATTTATTCGCCCCAGCAGTTCTCCTTGGGGTGCACCAGTCTTATTTGTAATGAAGAAGGATGGTTCTCTTAGAATGTGCATAGACTATAGGGAACTAAATAAGTTGACAATCAAGAATAGGTACCCCTTACCTAGGATTGATGACTTGTTTGACCAATTGCAAGGAGCCAAGGTATTTTCGAAGATAGATCTACGTTCGGGTTATTACCAACTGAAGGTTAAAGAAGGAGATATACCAAAGACAGCCTTCAGAACCCGCTATGGACATTATGAGTTCTTAGTCATGTCGTTTGGGTTGACAAACGCCCCTGCAGCCTTCATGGATTTAATGAACCGTGTGTTTCGTGAGTATTTGGATAAGTTTGTGATTGTGTTCATAGATGATATCTTGATATACTCTCGAACTGTGGCCGACCATGAAGAACATTTGAAAGTAGTTTTGACGACATTGAAGGAGCATCAACTTTACGCCAAACTGTCTAAGTGTGAGTTTTGGTTAGATAAGGTTAATTTCCTTGGCCATGTAGTTTCTGCTAATGGCATATCTGTGGACCCGACCAAAATTCAGGCAGTAAAGGATTGGCCTCAACCTAAGAATGCCAGCGAAGTCTGCAGCTTCCTTGGACTGGCAGGCTATTACAGGAAGTTCATCAAGGGATTTTCCATGATAGCTAAACCCCTGACAGGTTTGACAAAGAAAGACATTAAGTATTCTTGGACTGAAGCCTGTGAAGACAGCTTCCAGACGTTAAAACTGAAGTTAACAACAGCCCCTGTATTGACCCTCCCAACTGAAGAGGGAAAATTTAGTGTTTACTGTGATGCGTCTAAAGTTGGTTTAGGTTGTGTTTTGATGCAAGAGGGTAAAGTTATAGCGTATGCTTCTAGGCAGCTAAAGAGTTACGAGCAAAATTACCCCACTCATGATCTAGAATTAGCTGCTGTTGTTTTCGCCTTGAAGATTTGGAGACACTATTTATATGGACAGCAATGTGAGGTGTTCTCTGACCACAAAAGTCTAAAGTACCTCTTCACACAGAAGGAATTGAACATGAGTCAGAGACGTTGGTTGGAGTTTGTCAAGGATTACGACTTTGAAATCAAGTATCACCTCGGGAAAGCTAACTCTGTAGCTGATGCGTTGAGTAGGATGTCAACAACAATGCAGCCCGTGGTTTCAACCATGTCTACACCCTTAAGAACAGAAGTTCAGAAATTTGACTTGGAGATAGTTCCAGAGTTATCAGTCTTGCTCGCTGAGTTAACTATTCAACCAACAATTTTGGAAAAGATCAAGGATGCACAACAGAAGTATTTAGTGGAAAATATCAGCATGATGGATAAGTTGAAGGACACCACCTCCGAGTTCAGTCTCTCAAAGGATGGGATCCTGAGGTTTAGAAATCGGTGGTGCATTCCTAATGATGTGGAATTGCGTAAGTTGATCTTGACTGAGGCGCACTCCTCTTCCTTTTCTGTACATCCTGGCTGCACCAAGATGTACCGAGACCTGAAGTTACAGTACTGGTGGCCTAACCTAAAAAGGGATGTTGCTAAGTATGTAGAGTCCTGTTTAGTATGCCAACAAGTCAAGGCCGAGCACCAACGTCCAGGAGGTACTCTTCAGCCGTTGCCTATTCCCGAATGGAAGTGGGAACATATAGCTATGGATTTTGTTGTAGGACTACCTAAGACGACAAAAGGACATGACTGTATTTGGGTTGTGGTGGATAGACTGACGAAATCAGCCCATTTCTTACCTGTAAGGACCACCTATACGATGGACCAATTTGCTGATCTTTATGTTCAAGAAATTATTAGGTTGCATGGAATCCCGGTATCTATTGTTTCTGACCGTGACCCCAGGTTTACCTCTCGATTCTGGAAAAGTTTGCAAGGTACATTAGGTACAAAGTTATCTTTCAGCACAGCTTTTCACCCACAGACCGATGGCCAATCAGAAAGGACGATTCAAATACTCGAAGATATGTTGAGAGCATGTGTACTTGACTTTCAGACAACTTGGAGTAGACATTTACCGCTAGTTGAATTCTCCTACAATAACAGTTATCAGTCCACCATCGGTATGGCACCATATGAAGCTCTGTATGGTAGGAAATGTAGGTCACCTCTTTACTGGGACGAGGTTGGGGAAACAAAACTTCTTGGACCTGATATTTTGCAGCAAATGTCAGATAAGATTGCAACTATTCGGAAAAGAATGATGACTGCACAAAGCCGGCAGAAGTGTTATGCAGATCGAAGGAGAAGGGAACTCGAGTTTGCAGTAGGAGATGAAGTATTCTTAAAGGTGTCACCATTTAAAGGAGTCTTAAGATTTGGCAAGAAGGGAAAACTTAATCCGAGATTTATTGGACCCTTCCCTGTCTTGGCAAAAGTTGGAAGTACAGCTTACAGACTGCAACTGCCTCCATCATTGGATAAAGTTCATAATGTCTTCCATGTGTCAATGTTAAGGAAGTGTATGCGTGATCCGATGCAGGTCATCCAGCCATCGGATATTGGTTTAGAGCCGACACTGGAGTATGAAGAGAAACCAATACAGATTTTGGAATATGCAGTCAAGACTCTGAGAAACAAAGAGATCCCATTGGTGAAAGTTTTATGGACAAATCACGGCATTGAAGAAGCCACATGGGAAAGACAGCAGGAGATGTTGGACAAATATCCTAAGTTATTTGCTTGAGCAATTTTCGAGGACGAAAATTTTGTTTAAGGAGGGGTGGATGTAACACCCGACATTTCGGCCAGGTGATTTTCTGACCATTTTCATTGTCACCCTCTTATTTAACCGTTATGATTTAAATTTAATGTTAAGACAAATTTATTACAAGTTGAGTAAAACTAGGTTAGGTGGCAGTTTTGTAATTAGAATCGATGGATTTAGTATAAATAGGAAATGGAAACCTTAAATCTCATTTATTGCCACTGTAGCCGACATTCCCTCTCGGCGATTTCTTCTCTCCCAAGTTCTTGCTCTCGGCTACCAGAACTTTCCTCTGCCGACGATCGGTTTCGAGCTTGCTTTTCTCTGCAAATCCACACCCGAGGTATGAAATGGACAATGTAGTCATTCATTAGTAAATAGAGCTCTGTTCTCAGCTCGGCACTGAGTTCGGATTTTTAGCAGTGGCCGAGCAGTTTGTGATTTTCTTAATCTGAGAGTAGAAATGTCATCCCGAATCAATTCTGAGCATTTTAAGTAACCAACTCAGGATTTAATCAATGGAAAAACCTGTCCACCTAGTTTCGGATTTCAGACTGCAGTGTGTCAAACAGAGGAATCGGAATGACTTTAGCTAATAGATCCTAGGGTGGTTTATGATTAGGACTACTAAGACTTTGTTTTAACTACTGTAATGTACATGTTTTAGGTGAAGAAGTTAAAGAGAGGAAGTTCGGATTGCTAAGGAATCCAGGTAAGTGAATGTATTAAGATTTCCGGCCACTAGGGCCCTACACCGCAAGGGTATTAGGGAATCACTGAGATGTTAGCTTATTGACTATGACTTGTTATTTCCACGATATGAAGAAGTTATGTAAGTAAATGTAAAGTTACAGGATGTTCTACTTGTCCTTATGGTATGACTTTTCTCTATGAACCTCATGTCTATGCATCATGCCCACGTTTATGATTAAGTAGAGAACATGAAAAGTAAATGTAATCATGATTAAGTGCAGAACGGGGAAAAGACTATATTATGTATGACTCGCGAATTCTCCCACTGGTGGAGGCCGAGTTAATGATATGTATGACTCGCAAAATCTCCCACTGGTGGAGGCCGAGTAATGATATGTATGGCTCGCGAATTCTCCCACTGAGGAGGCCGAGTGATGTATCATGATTGCCGCGATAGGCAAATGATTATGTATGACTGCCGCGATAGGTAAATGACTATGTACCCCTGTCTTCCTCCCTCGTTCCCTACCTTAATACATGTTATGTAAATGATAAAGATGAACATGAATGAAGAATGGTTTATGAATTATGTCCCTTTAAATTGTGTACTCATGTATATCTGTCAGCATGCATTCCTTACTAAGCATTAGGCTTATAGTTAAACCTTATGGTGTAGGTGAAGAAGGTTCAGGTGAGGATGTTATGTTCAACGAGGATGCTTAAGGCTGGTTGCTGGAGGATGCTCAAGGTGACAGTGCGGGACTGGAGAGGCGATTTATGACCCCTGGTTTAAACTCTTATGTTATAGTATGTTAAAGGATATGGTAGTTTAAGTAGGATGAGATTATTTTAAAACGTTGAGCTTGAAACTGTCTAGTGGATCACTGAGTCAGGACTGATTATGTAGATTTATGAATGATCTGTTGCTTAAGTCTTCCGCTATATGCGTTTGGATGAGTTGTGTTTTCTTCCAGTTGAAAGGAGTCCTTTGATGATTTAGTGTTCTCTACCGTAAGACGGAAGCTGGATGAGGCAATCTTCCGGCTGACGTCATCGGCAATGCCGAATGTTAGAGTTTGATGGTTTAGTCTTCCGGCTGACGTCATCGGCAGATGCCGATGGTTAGAAGTTTGATGGTTTAGTCTTCCGCCCGACGTCAATCGGTACAGATGCCGAAGGAATATGTGTTTGATGGTTTAGTCTTCCTGTGACGTCATCCGGCAGATCACCAATTGTTGATGGTTTAGTCTTCCAGGCTGACGTCATCGGCAGATGCCGAATGTTAGAGTTTGATGGTTTAGTCTTCCGGCTGACGTCATCGGCAGATGCCGAATGTTAGAGTTTGATGGTTTAGTCTTCCGGCTGACGTCATCGGCAGATGCCGAATGTTAGAGTTTGATGGTTTAGTCTTCCGGCTGACGTCATCGGCAGATGCCGAATGTTAGAGTTTGATGGTTTAGTCTTCCGGCTGACGTCATCGGCAGATGCCGAATGTTAGAGTTTGATGGTTTAGTCTTCCGGCTGACGTCATCGGCAGATGCCGAATGTTAGAGTTTGATGGTTTAGTCTTCCGGCTGACGTCATCGGCAGATGCCGAATGTTAGAGTTTGATGGTTTAGTCTTCCGGCTGACGTCATCGGCAGATGCCGAATGTTAGAGTTTGATGGTTTAGTCTTCCGGCTGACGTCATCGGCAGATGCCGAATGTTAGAGTTTGATGGTTTAGTCTTCCGGCTGACGTCATCGGCAGATGCCGAATGTTAGAGTTTGATGGTTTAGTCTTCCGGCTGACGTCATCGGCAGATGCCGAATGTTAGAGTTTGATGGTTTAGTCTTCCGGCTGACGTCATCGGCAGATGCCGAATGTTAGAGTTTGATGGTTTAGTCTTCCGGCTGACGTCATCGGCAGATGCCGAATGTTAGAGTTTGATGGTTTAGTCTTCCGGCTGACGTCATCGGCAGATGCCGAATGTTAGAGTTTGATGGTTTAGTCTTCCGGCTGACGTCATCGGCAGATGCCGAATGTTAGAGTTTGATGGTTTAGTCTTCCGGCTGACGTCATCGGCAGATGCCGAATGTTAGAGTTTGATGGTTTAGTCTTCCGGCTGACGTCATCGGCAGATGCCGAATGTTAGAGTTTGATGGTTTAGTCTTCCGGCTGACGTCATCGGCAGATGCCGAATGTTAGAGTTTGATGGTTTAGTCTTCCGGCTGACGTCATCGGCAGATGCCGAATGTTAGAGTTTGATGGTTTAGTCTTCCGGCTGACGTCATCGGCAGATGCCGAATGTTAGAGTTTGATGGTTTAGTCTTCCGGCTGACGTCATCGGCAGATGCCGAATGTTAGAGTTTGATGGTTTAGTCTTCCGGCTGACGTCATCGGCAGATGCCGAATGTTAGAGTTTGATGGTTTAGTCTTCCGGCTGACGTCATCGGCAGATGCCGAATGTTAGAGTTTGATGGTTTAGTCTTCCGGCTGACGTCATCGGCAGATGCCGAATGTTAGAGTTTGATGGTTTAGTCTTCCGGCTGACGTCATCGGCAGATGCCGAATGTTAGAGTTTGATGGTTTAGTCTTCCGGCTGACGTCATCGGCAGATGCCGAATGTTAGAGTTTGATGGTTTAGTCTTCCGGCTGACGTCATCGGCAGATGCCGAATGTTAGAGTTTGATGGTTTAGTCTTCCGGCTGACGTCATCGGCAGATGCCGAATGTTAGAGTTTGATGGTTTAGTCTTCCGGCTGACGTCATCGGCAGATGCCGAATGTTAGAGTTTGATGGTTTAGTCTTCCGGCTGACGTCATCGGCAGATGCCGAATGTTAGAGTTTGATGGTTTAGTCTTCCGGCTGACGTCATCGGCAGATGCCGAATGTTAGAGTTTGATGGTTTAGTCTTCCGGCTGACGTCATCGGCAGATGCCGAATGTTAGAGTTTGATGGTTTAGTCTTCCGGCTGACGTCATCGGCAGATGCCGAATGTTAGAGTTTGATGGTTTAGTCTTCCGGCTGACGTCATCGGCAGATGCCGAATGTTAGAGTTTGATGGTTTAGTCTTCCGGCTGACGTCATCGGCAGATGCCGAATGTTAGAGTTTGATGGTTTAGTCTTCCGGCTGACGTCATCGGCAGATGCCGAATGTTAGAGTTTGATGGTTTAGTCTTCCGGCTGACGTCATCGGCAGATGCCGAATGTTAGAGTTTGATGGTTTAGTCTTCCGGCTGACGTCATCGGCAGATGCCGAATGTTAGAGTTTGATGGTTTAGTCTTCCGGCTGACGTCATCGGCAGATGCCGAATGTTAGAGTTTGATGGTTTAGTCTTCCGGCTGACGTCATCGGCAGATGCCGAATGTTAGAGTTTGATGGTTTAGTCTTCCGGCTGACGTCATCGGCAGATGCCGAATGTTAGAGTTTGATGGTTTAGTCTTCCGGCTGACGTCATCGGCAGATGCCGAATGTTAGAGTTTGATGGTTTAGTCTTCCGGCTGACGTCATCGGCAGATGCCGAATGTTAGAGTTTGATGGTTTAGTCTTCCGGCTGACGTCATCGGCAGATGCCGAATGTTAGAGTTTGATGGTTTAGTCTTCCGGCTGACGTCATCGGCAGATGCCGAATGTTAGAGTTTGATGGTTTAGTCTTCCGGCTGACGTCATCGGCAGATGCCGAATGTTAGAGTTTGATGGTTTAGTCTTCCGGCTGACGTCATCGGCAGATGCCGAATGTTAGAGTTTGATGGTTTAGTCTTCCGGCTGACGTCATCGGCAGATGCCGAATGTTAGAGTTTGATGGTTTAGTCTTCCGGCTGACGTCATCGGCAGATGCCGAATGTTAGAGTTTGATGGTTTAGTCTTCCGGCTGACGTCATCGGCAGATGCCGAATGTTAAGACTGCCTTCTTTGACAAGGCTTCAATAGGACTGTTCCGGGCTCATAAGAAGAAGGAGTTCATGAATCTACGACAAACTGGCTCTGTGACGGATTATTATTTGAAATTTTGATGCTTTATCAACGGTTTGCTCCCCGTAGGATTGAGGATGAGGAAGATAAGATTACATTTGTTCAGGGACTGAAGCAAGTCTGTTACAGAAAGTGAAGATGCCGGATAAAATGTACCTGTATGGTGAAGTGACGGCTAAGGCTTGGAGCTAGAGAGGCAGAGATGAGAGATGAAAGGCCTATGCAAAGCTGAGAGAACAGCCAAAGAAACTCATGAAGGAAACACAGCCGCCACCAGTCAGAAAAAGGTTGGAGCCACCGACAGAACAGGGGACCACAGCAACAACAGCATGGAATGAAGAGGCCCCTCGACCAGAATGATGACAGGGAAAAGGAAAGAGACCTCTGGCGCCCTATGCCCTACATGTCAGAGGAACCACCCTGGTGAGTGCAAGCTGCTTTCTGGCCGGTGTTTCAGGTGTGATAAGACCAGACACATGGTCAGAGATTGCCCATGCCGCCAGACCCGAACCGTGCAAGGGTTGTACCCAGAGTGTATGCGTTGATGGGGGGGACAGATGCGGGGACCGCCTGTTCAGCATACAGTCATATCAGGTACCATCATGATCTGCGGTTTTGCTGCTTATACACTTATTGCTACAGGGGCCACCACACCGCTTTATATCAACCTTGTTTGTATGCAACATAGCATAGGACCTTCACCGACTGAAAGGTTATATAGTGTTGTGTTTCCATCAGGAAAGTCCCTGTAATTCAGAGCAGATTGTTAAGGGTGACGTCGTGTCCTAGGGGATATGAATCTCTATCGGAATTAATGGTCATTAACATAAAAGGTATTAAGTGATTTAGGAGGATTGGTTATTTAGACATCATGCCACGATAAGTTGTCGATCTGGAATAGTTGATTTTAGACCCCCAAATGATAACCATTATTCCTTCCAAGCTATTCCTAAAATAAGTAAGATACCAATTATATCCTCACTAGAAATATACCGAATGCTGAGATGTGGTTGTGAGAGTACCTGGCTAGTGTAATAGATGACCGGGTGAAGAATAAAATTGAGCTTCAGGATATTCCTATAGTCCGAGAGTTTCCCGAGGCATTCTAGATGATTAACGGGTTATCCCACCCCGATAGAGAGATAGAGTTTGTAATTGACACATACCCCGAGGCATCACCTGTATCTAAGAATCCTTACCGTATGGCACCTGTTGAGATTGAAAGAATTGAAGGTCCACTGCAGGGACTTGGTTGACACGGGATTTTAATCGCCCCAGCAGTTCTCCTTGGGGTTGCACAAGTCATTTAATGAGAAGGATGGCTTTCTTAGGAATGTGCATAGACTATAGGGAACTAAATAAGTTGACAATCAAGAATAGGTACCCCTTACCTAGATTGATGACTTGTTGGCCCAATTGCAAGGACCAAGGTATTTTCGAAGATAGATCTACGTTCGGGTTATTACCAACTGAAGGTTAAAGAAGGAGATATACCAAAGACAGCCTTCAGAACCCGCTATGGAATAGAGTTCTATTATGTCGTTTGGTTGACAACGCCCCTGCAGCCTTCATGGATTTAATGAACCGTGTGTTTCGTGAGTATTTGGATAAGTTTGTGATTGTGTTCATAGATGATATCTTGATATACTCTCGAACTTGTGGAAGACCATGAAGAACATTTGAAAGTAGTTTTGACGACATTGAAGGAGCATCAACTTTACGCCAAACTGTCTAAGTGTGAGTTTTGGTTAGATAAGGTTAATTTCCTTGGCCATGTAGTTTCTGCTAATGGCATATCTGTGGACCCGACCAAAATTCAGGCAGTAAAGGATTGGCCTCAACCTAAGAATGCCAGCGAAGTCCGCAGCTTCCTTGGACTGGCAGGCTATTACAGGAAGTTCATCAAGGATTTCCATGATAGCAAACCCCTGACAGGTTTGACAAAGAAGACATTAAGTATTCTTGGACTGAAGCCTGTGAAGACAGCTTCCAGACGTTAAACTGAAGTTAACAACAGCCCCTGTATGGGACCCCCCAAACTGACGCGGAAACTTTCGTGGTTACTGTGATGCGTCTAAGTTGGTTTAGGTTGTGTTTTGATGCAAGAGGGTAAAGTTATAGCGTATGCTTCTAGGCAGCTAAAGAGTTACGAGCAAAATTACCCCACTCATGATCTAGAATAGCTGCTGTTTTTTGCCTTGCAGATTTGAGACACTATTTCCTATTGGACAGCAATGTGAGGTGTTCTCTGACCACAAAAGTCTAAAGTACCTCTTCACACAGAAGGAATTGAACATGAGACAGAGACGTTGGTTGGAGTTTGTCAAGGATTACGACTTTGAAATCAAGTATCACCCCGGGAAAGCTAACTCGTAGCTGATGCGTTGAGATAGGATTGTAACAACAATGCAGCCCGTGGTTTCAACCATGTCTACACCCTTAAGAACAGAAGTTCAGAAATTTGACTTGGAGATAGTTCCAGAGTTATCAGTCTTGCTCGCGAGTTAACTATTCAAACACAAAGTTTGGAAAAGATCAAGATGCAACAACAGGAAGTATTTAGTGGAAAATATCAGCATGATGGATAAGTTGAAGGACACCACCTCCGAGTTCAGTCTCTCAAAGGATGGGATCCTGAGGTTTAGAAATCGGTGGTGCATTCTAATGATGTGGAATTGCGTAAGTTGATCTGACTGAGGCGCACTCCTCTTCCTTTTCTGTACATCCTGGCTGCACCTAGAGGTCCCGAGACCTGAGTTACAGTACTGGTGGCCTAACCTAAAAAGGGATGTGCTAAGTATGTAGAGTCCTGTTTAGTATGCCAACAAGTCAAGGGCGCAACCAACGTCCAGGAGGTACTCTTCAGCCGTTGCCTATTCCGAATTGTGATTAGTGTGAAACTATAGCTATGGATTTTGTGTAGGACCCTAAGACGACAAAAGGACATGACTGTATTGGGTTGTGGTGTGGATAGACTGACGAAATCAGCCCATTTCTTACCTGTAAGGACCACCTATACGATGGACCAATTTGCTGATCTTTATGTTCAAGAAAAAATTATTAGGTTGCATGGAATCCCGGTATCTATTGTTTCTGACCGTGACCCCAGGTTTACCTCTCGATTCTGGAAAAGTTTGCAAGGTACATAGGTCCAAAAGTTATCTTTCGCACAGCTTTCACCCACAGACCGATGGCCAATCAGACAAGGACGATTCAAATACTCGAAGATATGTTGAGAGCATGTGTACTTGACTTTCAGACAACTTGGAGTAGACATTTACCGCTAGTTGAATTCTCCTACAATAACAGTTATCAGTCCACCATCGGTATGGACAACATATGAAGCTGTATGGTAGGAAATGTAGGTCACCTCTTTACTGGGACGAGGTTGGGGAAACAAAACTTCTTGGACCTGATATTTTGCAGAAAATGCAGATAGATTGCAACTATTCGGAAAAGAATGATGACTGCACAAAGCCGGCAGAAGTGTTATGCAGATCGAAGGAGAAGGGAACTCGAGTTTGCAGTAGGAGATGAAGTATTCTTAAAGGTGTCACATTTAAAGGCAGAGTCTTAGATTTGGCAAGAAGGGAAACTTAATCCGAGATTTATTGGACCCTTCCCTGTCTTGGCAAAAGTTGGAAGTACAGCTTACAGACTGCAACTGCCTCCATCATTGGATAAAGTTCATAATGTCTTCCATGTGTCAATGTTAAGGAAGTGTATGCGTGATCCGATGCAGGTCATCCAGCCATCGGATATTGGTTTAGAGCCGACACTGGAGTATGAAGAGAAACCAATACAGATTTTGGAATATGCAGTCAAGACTCTGAGAAACAAAGAGATCCCATTGGTGAAAGTTTTATGGACAAATCACGGCATGAAGAAGCCACATGGGAAAGACAGCAGGAGATGTTGGACAAATATCCTAAGTTATTGCTGAGCAATTTTCGAGGACGAAAATTTTGTTTAAGGAGGGGTGGATGTAACACCCGACATTTCGGCCAGGTGATTTTCTGACCATTTTCATTGTCACCCTCTTATTAACCGTTATGATTTAAATTTAATGTTAAGACAAATTTATTACAAGTTGAGTAAAACTAGGTTAGTGGCAGTTTTGTAATTAGAATCGATGGATTTAGTATAAATAGAAATGGAACACATTAACTCTCATTTATTGCCACTGTAGCCGCATTCCCTCTCGGCGATTTCTTCTCTCCCAAGTTCTTGCTCTCGGCTACCAGACTTTCCCTGCCGACGATCGGTTTCGAGCTTGCTTTTCTCTGCAAATCCACACCCGAGGTATGAATGGACAATGTAGTCATCATTAGTAAATAGAGCTCTGTTCTCAGCTCGGCACTGAGTTCGGATTTTTAGCAGTGGCCGAGCAGTTGTGATTTTCTTAATCTGAGAGTAGAAATGTCATCCCGAATCAATTCTGAGCATTTTAAGTAACCAACTGGGATTTAATCAATGGAAAAATCTGTCCACCTAGTTTCGGATTTCAGACTGCAGTGTGTCAAACAGAGGAATCGGAATGACTTTAGCTAATAGATCCTAGGGTGGTTTATGATTAGGACTACTAGGACTTTGTTTTAACTACTGTAATGTACATGTTTTAGGTGAAGAAGTTAAAGAGAGGAAGTTCGGATTGCTAAGGAATCCAGGTAAGTGAATGTATTAAGATTTCCGGCCACTAGGGCCCTACACCGCAAGGGTATTAGGGAATCACTGAGATGTTAGCTTATTGACTATGACTTGTTATTTCCACGATATGAAGAAGTTATGTAAGTAAATGTAAAGTTACAGGATGTTAATTGTCCTTATGGTATGACTTTTCTCTATGGAACCTCAGTACTAGCATCATGCCCACGTTTATGATTAAGTAGAGAACATGAAAAGTAAATGTAATCATGATTAAGTGCAGAACAGGGAAAAGACATATATGTATGACTCGCGAATTCTCCCACTGGTGGAGGCCGAGTAATGATATGTATGGCTCGCGAATTCTCCCACTGGTGGAGGCCGAGTAATGATATGTATGGCTCGCGAATTCTCCCACTGGTGGAGGCCGAGTAATGATATGTATGGCTCGCGAATTCTCCCACTGGTGGAGGCCGAGTAATGATATGTATGGCTCGCGAATTCTCCCACTGGTGGAGGCCGAGTAATGATATGTATGGCTCGCGAATTCTCCCACTGGTGGAGGCCGAGTAATGATATGTATGGCTCGCGAATTCTCCCACTGGTGGAGGCCGAGTAATGATATGTATGGCTCGCGAATTCTCCCACTGGTGGAGGCCGAGTAATGATATGTATGGCTCGCGAATTCTCCCACTGGTGGAGGCCGAGTAATGATATGTATGGCTCGCGAATTCTCCCACTGGTGGAGGCCGAGTAATGATATGTATGGCTCGCGAATTCTCCCACTGGTGGAGGCCGAGTAATGATATGTATGGCTCGCGAATTCTCCCACTGGTGGAGGCCGAGTAATGATATGTATGGCTCGCGAATTCTCCCACTGGTGGAGGCCGAGTAATGATATGTATGGCTCGCGAATTCTCCCACTGGTGGAGGCCGAGTAATGATATGTATGGCTCGCGAATTCTCCCACTGGTGGAGGCCGAGTAATGATATGTATGGCTCGCGAATTCTCCCACTGGTGGAGGCCGAGTAATGATATGTATGGCTCGCGAATTCTCCCACTGGTGGAGGCCGAGTAATGATATGTATGGCTCGCGAATTCTCCCACTGGTGGAGGCCGAGTAATGATATGTATGGCTCGCGAATTCTCCCACTGGTGGAGGCCGAGTAATGATATGTATGGCTCGCGAATTCTCCCACTGGTGGAGGCCGAGTAATGATATGTATGGCTCGCGAATTCTCCCACTGGTGGAGGCCGAGTAATGATATGTATGGCTCGCGAATTCTCCCACTGGTGGAGGCCGAGTAATGATATGTATGGCTCGCGAATTCTCCCACTGGTGGAGGCCGAGTAATGATATGTATGGCTCGCGAATTCTCCCACTGGTGGAGGCCGAGTAATGATATGTATGGCTCGCGAATTCTCCCACTGGTGGAGGCCGAGTAATGATATGTATGGCTCGCGAATTCTCCCACTGGTGGAGGCCGAGTAATGATATGTATGGCTCGCGAATTCTCCCACTGGTGGAGGCCGAGTAATGATATGTATGGCTCGCGAATTCTCCCACTGGTGGAGGCCGAGTAATGATATGTATGGCTCGCGAATTCTCCCACTGGTGGAGGCCGAGTAATGATATGTATGGCTCGCGAATTCTCCCACTGGTGGAGGCCGAGTAATGATATGTATGGCTCGCGAATTCTCCCACTGGTGGAGGCCGAGTAATGATATGTATGGCTCGCGAATTCTCCCACTGGTGGAGGCCGAGTAATGATATGTATGGCTCGCGAATTCTCCCACTGGTGGAGGCCGAGTAATGATATGTATGGCTTAGTCTTCCGGCTGACGTCATCGGCAGATGCCGAATGTTAGAGTTTGATGGTTTAGTCTTCCGGCTGACGTCATCGGCAGATGCCGAATGTTAGAGTTTGATGGTTTAGTCTTCCGGCTGACGTCATCGGAAGGTGTAGGTTTAAGTCTATCGGATGATGTCCCAGTAACTCATCGGCAGATGCCGAATGTTAGAGTTTGATGGTTTAGTCTTCCGGCTGACGTCATCGGAAGGTGTAGAGAGTATTTTGTCGTTTAGTCACCGGTGGATGTAGAACAAAGTCGATCGGTTGAAGGAAATCATCTGGCTGACGTCATCGGCAGATGCCGAATGTTAGAGTTTGATGGTTTAGTCTTCCGGCTGACGTCATCGGCAGATGCCGAATGTTAGAGTTTGATGGTTTAGTCTTCCGGCTGACGTCATCGGCAGATGCCGAATGTTAGAGTTTGATGGTTTAGTCTTCCGGCTGACGTCATCGGCAGATGCCGAATGTTAGAGTTTGATGGTTTAGTCTTCCGGCTGACGTCATCGGCAGATGCCGAATGTTAGAGTTTGATGGTTTAGTCTTCCGGCTGACGTCATCGGCAGATGCCGAATGTTAGAGTTTGATGGTTTAGTCTTCCGGCTGACGTCATCGGCAGATGCCGAATGTTAGAGTTTGATGGTTTAGTCTTCCGGCTGACGTCATCGGCAGATGCCGAATGTTAGAGTTTGATGGTTTAGTCTTCCGGCTGACGTCATCGGCAGATGCCGAATGTTAGAGTTTGATGGTTTAGTCTTCCGGCTGACGTCATCGGCAGATGCCGAATGTTAGAGTTTGATGGTTTAGTCTTCCGGCTGACGTCATCGGCAGATGCCGAATGTTAGAGTTTGATGGTTTAGTCTTCCGGCTGACGTCATCGGCAGATGCCGAATGTTAGAGTTTGATGGTTTAGTCTTCCGGCTGACGTCATCGGCAGATGCCGAATGTTAGAGTTTGATGGTTTAGTCTTCCGGCTGACGTCATCGGCAGATGCCGAATGTTAGAGTTTGATGGTTTAGTCTTCCGGCTGACGTCATCGGCAGATGCCGAATGTTAGAGTTTGATGGTTTAGTCTTCCGGCTGACGTCATCGGCAGATGCCGAATGTTAGAGTTTGATGGTTTAGTCTTCCGGCTGACGTCATCGGCAGATGCCGAATGTTAGAGTTTGATGGTTTAGTCTTCCGGCTGACGTCATCGGCAGATGCCGAATGTTAGAGTTTGATGGTTTAGTCTTCCGGCTGACGTCATCGGCAGATGCCGAATGTTAGAGTTTGATGGTTTAGTCTTCCGGCTGACGTCATCGGCAGATGCCGAATGTTAGAGTTTGATGGTTTAGTCTTCCGGCTGACGTCATCGGCAGATGCCGAATGTTAGAGTTTGATGGTTTAGTCTTCCGGCTGACGTCATCGGCAGATGCCGAATGTTAGAGTTTGATGGTTTAGTCTTCCGGCTGACGTCATCGGCAGATGCCGAATGTTAGAGTTTGATGGTTTAGTCTTCCGGCTGACGTCATCGGCAGATGCCGAATGTTAGAGTTTGATGGTTTAGTCTTCCGGCTGACGTCATCGGCAGATGCCGAATGTTAGAGTTTGATGGTTTAGTCTTCCGGCTGACGTCATCGGCAGATGCCGAATGTTAGAGTTTGATGGTTTAGTCTTCCGGCTGACGTCATCGGCAGATGCCGAATGTTAGAGTTTGATGGTTTAGTCTTCCGGCTGACGTCATCGGCAGATGCCGAATGTTAGAGTTTGATGGTTTAGTCTTCCGGCTGACGTCATCGGCAGATGCCGAATGTTAGAGTTTGATGGTTTAGTCTTCCGGCTGACGTCATCGGAAGGTGTACTTCAGCCCCTTTTTGTTGGCTTTGTTCAGCGGGCGATGCGTTTGACTTTTGAAACTTATGAAGTGTTTTGCGATTTAATCCTTTATTCCTTTTGCTGATTATTCCCCAAAATTCTAACTGAGTATTTCAAGCATTGTACAATAGTTTTGTTTAACTCTATTTTTACTTAGATGATTTCCGCTGCAAGTTTTAAAAAAATAATACGGTTGAAATTTTTAGTCATGTACGGGCATGGTGTGACGAACCGGGTTCAGATAACTCGGGGCGTTACAGAACGTAACTCTAACTTTTCTACCCGAAACAACCCGACAGAAATAAAAAAAAAAAATCTAGTACCTCCGTTATGTAGGGCCTTAAGGGCCAACTTATACGCATGAACTTATCTATGGTCTGTGAGTTGCAACTTTGTTCGTGTTACCTCTGTGAGCCTCGAACCTTGATCGAAGAAAATGGAAGAAACGGAGGAAAGGAGTTCTGTCGCCTGGAGAAGAAACTAAAAGCAGAGAGAAAGAGAACCATGAATGGAGGGTTTCACGTAGGAGGAAGAGAAAGAAATGAGGGATGGCTTCTTCAACAAGTTGAACACTTGTCAATCATCCATTGACTTCCTCCCACTTACCTTAATTCTTACCTAAATTGCCCCTCAACTTGTTTTTAACTAAATGATTTGTTTTGGTTACTCCTTAGTTTAGTTTCCCACTAAACATTCCAACAAATTTCACCAAAACATTCATTATATTAATATAAACCTAATCCCGTTCGATAATTTGAGGGATAATTTCCCAGCAAAAAATGTCGGGTGTTACATAAATACTAAACTATGCATACAAATAATTTATGCACTATTTCTGCTATGTTTATATGCACATTAAATATAAATTTAATTAATATGTTCAATTTCTAAGTAAAGTTGCTTTGACCGAATGACTTAGGCGTAAATTCACAATATACAAGGGCAATGCTTCAAATCACAACAACTTAGACGATTTAAATATGTTTTGGTAACCAAAATTAAAACATTTAGATAAATACATAATAAATTGAATTTACCTCTATAAAAACAAGGACTGTTGCTTTCCTTCTAGTTTAATCTCTTCTAAACCCTCAACAATCTCTTAACGACAGTGTATTTCTTCTGAATGAGATTTTAGATTTAATCTCTTCTAAACCCTCAACAATCTCTTAACGACGGTGTATTTCTTCTGAATGAGATGTTAGATTTAATCTCTTCTAAACCCTCAACAATCTCTTAACGACGGTGTATTTCTTCTGAATGAGATTTTAGATTTAATCTCTTCTAAACCCTCAACAATCTCTTAACGACGGTGTATTTCTTCTGAATGAGATTTTAGATTTAATCTCTTCTAAACCCTCAACAATCTCTTAACGACGGTGTATTTCTTCTGAATGAGATTTTAGATTTAATCTCTTCTAAACCCTCAACAATCTCTTAACGACGGTGTATTTCTTCTGAATGAGATTTTAGATTTAATCTCTTCTAAACCCTCAACAATCTCTTAACGACGGTGTATTTCTTCTGAATGAGATTTTAGATTTAATCTCTTCTAAACCCTCAACAATCTCTTAACGACGGTGTATTTCTTCTGAATGAGATTTTAGATTTAATCTCTTCTAAACCCTCAACAATCTCTTAACGACGGTGTATTTCTTCTGAATGAGATTTTAGATTTAATCTCTTCTAAACCCTCAACAATCTCTTAACGACGGTGTATTTCTTCTGAATGAGATTTTAGATTTAATCTCTTCTAAACCCTCAACAATCTCTTAACGACGGTGTATTTCTTCTGAATGAGATTTTAGATTTAATCTCTTCTAAACCCTCAACAATCTCTTAACGACGGTGTATTTCTTCTGAATGAGATTTTAGATTTAATCTCTTCTAAACCCTCAACAATCTCTTAACGACGGTGTATTTCTTCTGAATGAGATTTTAGATTTAATCTCTTCTAAACCCTCAACAATCTCTTAACGACGGTGTATTTCTTCTGAATGAGATTTTAGATTTAATCTCTTCTAAACCCTCAACAATCTCTTAACGACGGTGTATTTCTTCTGAATGAGATTTTAGATTTAATCTCTTCTAAACCCTCAACAATCTCTTAACGACGGTGTATTTCTTCTGAATGAGATTTTAGATTTAATCTCTTCTAAACCCTCAACAATCTCTTAACGACGGTGTATTTCTTCTGAATGAGATTTTAGATTTAATCTCTTCTAAACCCTCAACAATCTCTTAACGACGGTGTATTTCTTCTGAATGAGATTTTAGATTTAATCTCTTCTAAACCCTCAACAATCTCTTAACGACGGTGTATTTCTTCTGAATGAGATTTTAGATTTAATCTCTTCTAAACCCTCAACAATCTCTTAACGACGGTGTATTTCTTCTGAATGAGATTTTAGATTTAATCTCTTCTAAACCCTCAACAATCTCTTAACGACGGTGTATTTCTTCTGAATGAGATTTTAGATTTAATCTCTTCTAAACCCTCAACAATCTCTTAACGACGGTGTATTTCTTCTGAATGAGATTTTAGATTTAATCTCTTCTAAACCCTCAACAATCTCTTAACGACGGTGTATTTCTTCTGAATGAGATTTTAGATTTAATCTCTTCTAAACCCTCAACAATCTCTTAACGACGGTGTATTTCTTCTGAATGAGATTTTAGATTTAATCTCTTCTAAACCCTCAACAATCTCTTAACGACGGTGTATTTCTTCTGAATGAGATTTTAGATTTAATCTCTTCTAAACCCTCAACAATCTCTTAACGACGGTGTATTTCTTCTGAATGAGATTTTAGATTTAATCTCTTCTAAACCCTCAACAATCTCTTAACGACGGTGTATTTCTTCTGAATGAGATTTTAGATTTAATCTCTTCTAAACCCTCAACAATCTCTTAACGACGGTGTATTTCTTCTGAATGAGATTTTAGATTTAATCTCTTCTAAACCCTCAACAATCTCTTAACGACGGTGTATTTCTTCTGAATGAGATTTTAGATTTAATCTCTTCTAAACCCTCAACAATCTCTTAACGACGGTGTATTTCTTCTGAATGAGATTTTAGATTTAATCTCTTCTAAACCCTCAACAATCTCTTAACGACGGTGTATTTCTTCTGAATGAGATTTTAGATTTAATCTCTTCTAAACCCTCAACAATCTCTTAACGACGGTGTATTTCTTCTGAATGAGATTTTAGATTTAATCTCTTCTAAACCCTCAACAATCTCTTAACGACGGTGTATTTCTTCTGAATGAGATTTTAGATTTAATCTCTTCTAAACCCTCAACAATCTCTTAACGACGGTGTATTTCTTCTGAATGAGATTTTAGATTTAATCTCTTCTAAACCCTCAACAATCTCTTAACGACGGTGTATTTCTTCTGAATGAGATTTTAGATTTAATCTCTTCTAAACCCTCAACAATCTCTTAACGACGGTGTATTTCTTCTGAATGAGATTTTAGATTTAATCTCTTATGAATTGATAGTCAATCTCAACGTGCTTAGACTTTGAGTGTAGCACCAGATTCGATGCGAGAAAGTTTCGCTGAGATTATCACAAAATATAATTGGAATTTCAGGGGAGGAAATACAGATTTCTTAAAAAAAAATTGGATTCAAAGAACTTCAGCAGCCCCATTGACAATGTTATGATATTTTGATTCCGTGCTAGACCGAGAAACTACCTTTTGTTTTGTGGAGGATCAAGAAATGAGATTCATACCAGAAATATGCAAAAAACATTAGTGCTCTTCCTATCATCTGAGCAAGATGCCCAATTCGCATAAGTACAATAGTTGATATTAAAGCACAAAGATAGTTTAAAGTGAAGAACGAAGGATTAAGTTCCCTAAAGATAACAGATAATTCATTTGACAGTCTGCCAGTGAATTGACATACCTTGTTGACTGCAAAGCCAATGTTCGATCTAGTAATACAACAATATTGAAGTGCACCAACTAGACGTCAATAGAGAGATCCATCTGGTAGCTGAATACCCGAGTTCTTGGATAAAATTGGACATAATACCATCGTTGTAGGAACTGATTTATTAGAGGCCATATTGGCACGAGTGAGAAAGTCCTGAATAAAGAGGATAAATATTTTCAAGAACAAGGAAATCATCATTTATATGTTGATTGACTAAGATGAATACCTATGGACGACTTTGTGACTCAAATTCCCAGGAAGAAATTCAGTTCTCCGAGATCTCTATCAACAATTAAAAATGTAAACATGTAAGAAGATTGGTGATGAGGTATAACGACCTTTTTTTCCCAATAAGATATTGTCCGCTCTGCGGATTGGGCCGTAGCCCAATATCCTCCCCTAATGACTTTGTTTGGCGAGGACTTCCCAGTTGGTCACCCAACATGGTACTGCTCTCGCCGGAGCACTTTTAACTTTAGAGTTCTTATGGGATCCGTTGCCGATTGTGCTCCAAAACGCGTCTTACTATCTTGAGAGGGTCTCCTTACATATGTTTCATTTCCATATACCTCCCCAAGTGATGTAAAATTGTGACGACCTCCTTTTTACGACCCGAGATTTGCCTATACTCGAGTCCGAGATTTGCCTACACTCGACTTAGGTCCCGACGTTTACCCCATAACCCGAGGTTTGCCCCGCAGTCGTGCTCATACGTACACATTTGGGTCATCACAATCACCCCCCTAGAGGGCCCAACGTCCTCGTTGGCCACATTTCTAGTTGGGTATAGGCTCTGATACCATTTATAACAACTCATTTTCAAAGTAAGATATTGTCCACTCTGGAGATTGGGCCGTAACCCAATATCCTCCCCTCATGGATTTTTTTGGCGAAGACTTCCCAGTCGGTCACCCAACATGGTACTGCTCTTACCGAAGCACTTTTAACTTCAGAGTTTTTATGGGATCCGCTGCCAATTGTGATCCAAAACGCGTCTTACTATCTTGAGAGGGTCTCCTTATATATATTTCATTTCCATATACCTCCTCAAGCGATGTTGGATTGTTACGACCCCCTTTTTACGACCCGAGATTTACCTACACTTGAGTCTGGGATTTACCTACACATGGCTTAGGTCCTAATGTTTGCCTCGCAACCCGAGGTTTGCCCCGCAGTCGTGCTCATACGTACACATTCGGGTCATCACATGAGGGGAGAGCAGTTGCTTATAACAATGATATCATCCACGTATATCAACATTAGAATAAATGATGATTATTGCCGAAAGATGAACAAGGAGGTGTCAGATTTAGAGGTGGAGAATCCCCATGCTAGGAGAGCTTTGTATAATTTTGTATACCAAGCTCTGACAGACTGCTTCAAGCCATATAAGACTTTTTTAAAAAACATACGGCATAAGGTTAGGAGGTACTGATAAAACTTGGTGGCTGCTATATAAAAACTGTTTCAGTGAGATTGTCGTGCAAGAAATCATTGTTGATGTCCAACTCTTTAATCGTCCAACCCAAAGAGATAGCGATGTGTGAATTGTTGTTGGTTTAACCACTGGCTGAAGGTCTCGTCATAGTCTATTCTTTAGTTTGGTCGTACCCTTTGGCTACCAAACGAGCTTTGTATCGAGTTATTGAACCATCAGCATTGTGTTTAACTCAGAGAATCTATTTGCACCAACTAGAGGAACTGATTGCCAGTAGCATTTATGGCAACTAGTTCAACTTGCATGGCAACCACCCATTTTTACAGTTCAAAGCTTGGAGGTAGGTGGTTGGTGTTGTTGTGAAAGTTGTTGTATCAGTGTATGCCATGAGTTTAAAAATGTTATCTTTTGACCTGGTACGCATTGAGTGATGGTTGGAAGTGGAATCTCTATAGCTTGGGTTGGTATTGCAAGGTGGAATTATAGGACTAGTGGGCTTTGAACTTGGTAGAGATGTAAGGGGAGATGAATTGGGATGGGATGTTAATGGAATGGAAGGGGAAGATTCAGGATTTGAATAAGGATTCAATCTTGTAATTGAAAGTCTGAAACAGACAATTATACACAATACTAAAATATATTCTCAGCATTCTCTCTTTTATTATCTCCTCTTTCTGATTGTTTTTGCATTTCCTAATTTGTTATTAGAACCCATGGCCTCATCAAGCACCATTGTCACTTCTTCTTCATCGGTTATTAAATAAGAAATTTGACCCGTATTAAATTTGTTAGTTGAATCAAAGCTATCAAGTTAATTTCTCAAACTTTGACTTGACGAAGATCTAATTCTTCACAAAAAACCAAATAAAAAATTCTCTCAAAGAGTAAACTAAAAATTCTTGATTAAACTTTGTCCAAACTTAGTGTTTAAATAGATACAAATGAACCTTAAAAATAATAGTAAATAGTCCAGAATAACCCTAAAAATATGGTAAATCCTAATAAGTTTGAAAATATAAAATATAGAAACCCTAAAACGTAAAAAACTAAAAAACATATGATTTGAAAAAATTTTATGCCCAGTCTCCCGTTGCTTCTGTCCTCCGCGCTCTCAACGCTGCTTTGTCTTGCCCGTACGTAACTTGCATTTTCGCACGCCAGATCGCACTAGCGCCTTGCCGTGCACCGAGTCGCGCCTCCAGAGCTTACAGTGCCTTGCTTTTTGTTTTTCACTTGGTTAGCTTACAAGTTGCACTCCAAACATTTTTTTGGTTTTTATTTGTAATTTTTTACTCAAAAACACTTCTTTCACCCTTTCAAGGGCATCAACTTTCTTTAATGAATTTTTACCATTGCTTGGAAAATATTTGATTGAAACTTCAATTTTTGGCATTCTTTGGTTCGAATCATGTAAAAAGAAGTAATATACATCTGTACACTAGAGAGAGAACAATATAAATTGGGTCATGTTATATATTGTTAACAAGGAAATTTATTTAATTTACTCTGTGGAGTCCCCCGGTACTCTCAGTACAATATTATCTACTTTGGACTAGAGCCCGCACAAATTTATTCTTGAAATTAGTGTAAGATGCGTTGTATTAGGTAGGAAGGTGAGCTCTACTTAAAAAACACTGAATTTCTACTCTCTCAAGCGATGTGAGATTGTGCACATCCACTAATATGGGTTGATCTCTCACAATCAAATAAAATCTTGAGTCGTTTTTGCCTTCACAGAGCGAGCTGCCACAATGTCCACCCTTGGGGCCTGACGTCTCCGTCGACCACGCTTCCGGTTGGGAATTGGCTATGATACAATTTGTGGAGTCCCTCTGTGCTCCCACTACATTAATGTCTGTTTTGGGACGGTGTCTACATAGATTTATTCTTGGGGTTAGTCCAAAATAATTATACTAGGTAAGAAGGTGAACTCTACTAATAAAGCACTCAATTTATACTCTCTCAAGCTATAGAGATTGTGCACCTCTAGTTATATGGACCGGATCCTTATAATCAAATACAATCTTGGGTCTTCCTTGCATTCATAGGACGAGCTGGCACATACTTAATCGAGAGAGATTGAGTGCATGAGAGAGGGAAAGAGAGGCATCATGGGTATCTAGGATTCTTCAAATAACTGAGACATAAAAGAAACGCCACCGTTTGGATGGAATTTCATATGGTGAGTTATGTTTAGTGGTCTAGTTAAAAATAACAATTATAGTAATTTATGGTTCTTAATGTATTACATATTAAAAAGTTTCTCCAAAAGTGCACGAGGACAAACACTAGACTACTGAAGTAGGTTTGACTAGGTTTGATTGATAGTTTTTACATGAGATTTCACACATTGCAAGTCATTTGACAAAACTTCTCGTCACGCATAATTGTCAATATTTTTATAATTCAAGCCAAATAAATATTTTTGGCTTGCATTTTTAGGTGAACAAATGAGCATCAAATTGATCAATTGATGTTGGATTTGATTGCATATGTTTGAAAGTTAGAAATGAAACATGAAAATTTATTTAAGCCAATAGAATGTCAATTTCAACAAAGTCTGTTCGGCGCAAAGATGATTCTGAGAGGGCATTATAATGGTGGGCAAGTTATTAAGGTGATCGTGGCTGTCTTGCGGGCTCAATGTAAGATTTTGTCTCGAGCTTTAAATTATGTTCAACTTGTAGTCGGATGTTAGGTCACCAAATTCTTCTTTCGTGCTTTCAGGTCCCTTGGCCAAATATCTACTGCATGAGGCATTGGAGCTGGTAAGGCTGCGGCGTTCAAGATGTTCGAGACAATAAACGAAAAGCCTCGATCGTGTTTACGACACGGAAGGGAAAAGAACTAGACGACATTCGCGGAGGAGGTGGAGTTAAAGATAAAGAATGTGTCATTTCAGCCATC